>CABHPP010148409.1:0-10688 GCA_902168425.1 Peromyscus attwateri
ATAAACGCTCACACATGTGTACACACATTAAAAATAAAGGTGGCCAAAAAGTTAAAACTATTTTTGGCATATGTTTCCAGCTAGAATTTTAAGTTTGATTTAGAGCCAGTAGATCATACACACTTGTTCCCCTTTTTGCAGGTCATAGTAAGCCTGGCTTAAGCTCCTGTAGCCAATGTTCTCATTGGGACAATATTCTGAGTGTAGTGGTTTCCAGACAGTATAATCTTTCCCATTTGATGTACCACAGGAGCAAGCTGGCTGCCCAGGTCAGGGCATGCTTTTGAAAGGAGCACCTAGAAGCTCAATTAGAAGTGTAGTGTCAACTCACCTAGCACTCTCTCAGTGATAACATTTATAATTTTGAAGCCCTTCCAAATTAAACTAGTTATAATCAATCTGTCCTCCGAGCTGTGACAAAGATAGCTTCAAATCCACTCTAATTCTGACATTTTCCACTTCTTCCTATTATTTTGCAGTGTGTTCATTTAATTGGAAAACTCTCTAATTATATATTTTTTTATAAATTGGGGACTACTTTTTATATTTATTTTCTTAGGGAGAAGGTTTACTCTAATAATAGACTACCAGAGACAAGCCCAAAGAAACAGAATGTTTGTGAAGAACTACTCTGGCTTCAGGAACCATAATAGGGCATTTTCTTAGCCCTTAGTAAACTAATTCATTGATCTGTATTAACATCATTCACAGTGTTAACAAGAGATAACATGATGAGTTTTTTTTATTGTTTCTTTGATTTTTGCATAGTGTGAATAATGTAAGCCCTGATACTTACGGGTGATATAGTAAGGTCTCAACAATTCTGTTTTACCCACACTCACAGCCATCCATTTGCCTCAGTTTTCATTATTTAGAAGAATGATTAGATCAAATCACCATGTGATGTAGAATTATGTCAGCACAAATTTCTGGAAGATCAGGATTCATTTTTCCTCTTAAGTAGCTACATTGTGACAATAAAACTCACAAGTCACTTCATGAAACATTTCACTAATATTAAAGATTCAAATAGCATTGAAGTTGACATATTAGTCATTGGGTACAAGTTTGTACTTTTCTGTTTTTTAATCCAATGGCCAACAAAGGTCCCTTGTAAGTTCAGTTTGAATTACTGATCTTTCTTCTATCACTTTCTATTTTTTCCTTGCAACAATGTGTTGAGCAAAATATATTTGTCATGCAAAACGTCCAGCCATCCCTCTGGTCTCATCTAACACGCTGTCTGTTTCTGTAAATTGGTGCTCACATTTTATGAGCATCACAGATACTTTGGCAAGGATTCTTCACATGTGGGTCGTATATCTCCTTCACAAGCGTGCATTGTTTGGATGACTTAGAGGTCATGTGTGCATCCCTAAACACTAATGGTTACAGCTTAAGGCATTAATTCATTAGAGTAAAATGAATTAACTATGAAAATGAACTATGTTGATTTTCCCTCTTTTATTTATTAATTTGAATATGCTATAGAAAAAATCTCATGTATTGTTTGGAGATTTGAAGTGCAGTGAACAGAGGCAACAAAGAATGTCCTTTCAATTGCTTTATATGCCAATGTTTAAAAATATGATTCATGTTTCTAGTATCCTCTAAGAGAATTTATAGATGTAAAAATGATTAAGGAGCATGCAGTATCTAGTATTTATCATCTTTGATGCCCAAATTGCCCAATCTCAGCTAGCAGTATTCTTTTAAAATTGATTATTGCATCATATTAATGAGATGCTGCTCATGTCTGAGAACTTCTTGTTACAGGGTTGGTGAGCAGTTTCTGGGGTCATCTTTTCCTGCTTCTCACTGGGCAATATCTGAAGAGAAGCCATTTGCTTTAGAGCCATACAACATTTAGAAGCAAGAATCACACTGCAGGAGCCTTCAGAGGCTTATAGTTTCTCAGACAGTTTCCCAGAAAAATTTAGAAAACACATAATCCTTTTGGAATAAAAATGCATTATATGTTCATTCTGATATGTCCAAACCATGTTCACAACAACATGGTACTGGTCTTACCTCTCACTTCTTATCATGTAATGCTGGTCCCCAAAATAAAAAGTACTCATAGGTGTATTCCATCACAGCCTATCTGTAATGGTCACAGGACAGAGATTCCAACATCATCCTCAACAATAAGGCAAAACAACTGCCACATTATGCATTTTGTCTTGATATACACCTCAATGCTGTCGTTTCATCTACTAGAATAATAATGTTATTTTATATACACTGAAAATTTGTCTTTGAGTCATCAGTTTCAATATGCATATAGGTATTTGTTTCAATTTCATAGTTTGGGGATATAATTTTATTTTATAATTTTCAAAAATGCTCAATGGCCTACCAGTTCATAGAACTATATTTCATTTTCAGAGAAAAAAAAGTGTCTATTCCTATCCCACTCATACTTTCTCATGCCAGCAAAGATAAGCTCTTGTTTAATTACATATTTTTATTTCATTGTAAGCATGTTATACACATTTACACACACATTAGTATATTATATGCATTCATAAGCACATATGAAAATGTTTAGTATATACTCACACTCAAGCACACAGTTATTTTTTACTTATTTATAGTAAACTATATGTTTCTTTCCATGTTGCTTTTCCCGTTCATGCTATTGTCAGATATTAAATCACACTATTAAATAAAGAAGTCCATTTCATTTTATAGTTTATTATAGGCTTTTTGGAGATTTACCGAAAGTTATTAAAACAATTCATTACTAATGAACATTTAGAGTATTTGCATTTTCACCACTATGAATAAGTTCTGTGCTTATGGATGGATATCTTGTGTATATTCTAGACCACAGGCACTTAGAATCTGAAATATTTAAATCAAAGAGTAAATGTCCCAGGGATCGGGACAGGTGCTACCACATCTTACTACACAGATGTTTCATTATGAAACAACTTTTTCTTATATTCAGTCTTTATCTTTGTGTGACTGAGAGTATACACGTGCTAAGTCACACCCGAAGAAATCAGAGGAGAACCTCAGTGTTGGTCCTCGCTTTCCACTTCATTTTATCCAGGGTCTCTTGTTTGCACCTACGAATGCTAGGAGAGCTGGCTTGTGGGGATTCTGGAGATTCTGCCTCCTGTCTCACCCAAGGAATAATAGGATTATAAACACACTCTACTGCCCGTGTTTACTTGCTTTCTTGGAACTAACTCAGGCCCTTATGCTTGCAAAACAAACACATTACCCACTGAGCAATGCTCTAGACGTTCCCCACTATTTTATACTTCTGACCTGCTTTCTGTTCCAGATGTAGTTAAAGTATTTCACGTTTTCTTCATCTATCCTAGCCCAAGACTCTAAATTAATGTTTCGAGGCAATAGCTCTTACTCTTTCTGCAAGATACATGTTTACATATCAACATGTTTTGTATGCATTACATACTGATTTTTAATATCTTCTCTTTTATCTTTCAGTTGTCTGTTAATCATGTAAACTTTTTATCAATGCCAGAGTCATAAATCACATTAAGTGTCACTGCCCAAATAAAGTGACCATGACCACTACCCTTTAGAAGGAAAGAAATTTTATTTTATAACTTTGAAAAATACTCATCTCTTTTTTTTGCTAGCTAGCTTGCTTGCTTGCTTGTTTGCTGGCTTCCCATTTCTTTCTTATTTTAGGTTTTTTGAGACAGAGTTTCTCTGGGTAACAGCTCTGGCTGTCCTGGAAGTCACTTTGTAGGAAAGTCTGGCCTTGAACTCACAGAGATTCACCTGCCTCTGCCTCCTGAGTGTTGGGATTGAAGGAGTGCATCACCCCCTGGCCAATACTCTTCTCTTAGTAATTTATAGGATGTTGTATATCTAGAGAAATCAAGACTGCATTCCTATCCCATCCATCCTTACTCTTGAAAACAAAAATAATCTTTTGTCTAATTACATAGTATTTATTTTCATTTTTATACTTATATGAGCAAATTTTAAGTAAGTATGTGAATTTATAAGATAGATAAATAATAAATAAATAAATAAATAAATAGGTCCATTGACTTGCTGCAGTGCTGCTTCATGAAATGGAAAAGACAAATTTGATCTCCCTTCCAGTATCCTGCATGTTTTCACCTCATTCATGTTGCTTCCCTTGAATAATGCTAATTATAATAAGAAAAAGGAAAGAAGACACCATGATAGGTTGCATGGAATGTCCATAGTTCTAATAGATGTCAGGTAGTATTAGTATATTTAACTATTACTATCAATAGTTTTGAATTAAACCCAAACTTAAGTAATATAAAACCCATATATTACACCTGGACCATGAGGGTAAAGCATCTACATTTATTCCAAGCTTGACCTTGAACTAAAAGCTAAGTCTGGCCAGCCCTCATTTCCTCCCTACTGGGAAATCATCACTATAAGTGATTTGCGATGGCTCAGGGAGAAAGGCATGTGCCAAGAAGCCTCATCCTAGAGTTCAATCCCTGAAACCCACATGGTGGAGGGAGAGAATGTGTGTGCCATGACACAAGCATACTTACATGTGAATGGGTGCACTCACAATATATGAATATAAAATCAAAAAGTTGAACATTTTATTTTAATATTTTGATGTATTCACGGTGTATGTATATATGGGTGTGTGTGTGTGTGTGTGTGTGTGTGTGCTCATGTGCAGAATCCAGAGGTTAACCTCAGGCATCATCTTCAGGAATGCCATGTTTCTCCTATAATACATGGTCTGTCATTAGCCTGCAGCTCACCTATTAACCTAGCTTGACTGTCCAACAAGGCAAGAGGAATATTTCCTTGTCTTCTTCTCTAGTACTGGGATTAAAAGCATGCACCACCATGCCTGGCTTTTTACCCCGACTCTGAGGATCAAACTTAGGTCCTCACATTTTGTGTTAGCACTTTACCAACTCAGCCATCTCTACAATCTCTTCTTTTAATCTTGAGGCTCAAGGACAGCTGATGGAAGGACACGCAAAAGATTAGCTATTGAGGCTACTAAAAATGTCTACAATTGGGCAATGTGATATGAACTGTCATAATGGGAGCCTACAGAGACTTCTTTCTCATCTGTCTTCATTAGTGGTTCCTAGCATATCAAAATAAGTTTGAGAAATGCTACAGTTAACTTAAAAGACAAAGAGCTAAACACTGACTTCTTACTAGTGAAGGCTTCAAAAATATCCCTTCAACAGCTTGCTGCTACTGCTCTAAGTGAGGTGACATATGACAGGCAAGCTCTTTTCTCAGCACTGGATGTTCTCACATCCACACTCCATTGCCCCTTTGATGATAAACGATGAAGACTTGACTACAACTCTGAAGCAGTGTGGACTCAGTGGTTCTCTGAGGCATAGTACCCATAACTCTCATTTGTTGAAAATGATGTCCCAACCTCAGTGCTAATAAACATCCATAGGATACCTGTTTTAAGTAAAATAGCCCAAAACCAAAAGCTGAATTGTGTCTTTAATGTAGCATGAACACATCGTTTGCCTTGTAAAATATGGCTACTCTGACAATGAGGGATACATCACTCAAGACTGAAGAGGCAGGTTTGTTCTGAGTTGTACAGGACTTGCTTAAAATCTTGTTCTCTGTGTGTGATGTGTGTGTCTGAGTGTGGGCACTCACATGACATGGGGCACATGTGAAGATCAGGGGCAATGTTCACTCCTTTTATGATGTTTAAGACATAGTCTTTCCTTGTTTTTAGCCATTACATGCTTGAGGCTGGCTGGCACCCAGACTTCTGGGAGTTTTTTCTCTGCCTCCTATCTCATTTGCCCTCTAGGATTACAGAGAATTGTGTCTAGCTTTCGACACTTTCTGGGGATTCAAGTTCATGTCCTCATACTTTCACAGGAGCACTTGACCTATGGAATCACCTCTCAGCCATCAAGAACTTCTTATAGTAATTTTCTAATCCACATAAAGGAGTGTGTGCTGTTAATGCCATATACTAAAAACATAGAGAGATGTGTTTGTCTTTCTACAATATTGGAATTTACTGAATAACAATAAATTAAAAAACTTTAGTGGTTCCAATGACAGTGATTTGTCATAACCCACTTACCTTGATAACACTGATGAAGCTAATGCAGATTCTTTTATTCTGATCTTAATTCCTAATCTTAACTCTCATACAACATAGCACACAGCAATTGAATATATGTAAATCTGTATATGTATATACAGGCTGTGGAATGAGTGCAAGTTAGAGGCTGTAGCAGGGTCCAAGAGGGTTCATAAGTATGCTGAGAAAGAGTCTGTATAGAGACTGTAATGAAGCCAACCAGTGTCAATGAGGAGCTGTTCCCAGAGCTGCTGGAGTCAAGTTTGAGAGTGAAGCTGCAGGGTTCAGCTGTGAGGCCAAACTAAATCCAGAACAGGAAGTGGGCCAGGAGCAGAAAATGATGGTTGAGTTCTGGATCTAGACAGGTGAATAGGAGAAAGGGCAGGTTGTTGAATAGGCTGTGTCAACAATGATGACTTACCTGCACAGGGGAGTCTTTAACTTGGCACAAGGATACAAAGTTTATTAGAGGATAGACTGATGTGGTCCAGGCCATCACAGTGTCACATTTCCCTCAATTTCTTTGGTTCCGGAGTTACTTACACCCTTTCTTTGGACTGGTGTTGCCTGGATTCTAACAGCCCCCTTGGGGGAGGGGGTGAGAAGGCACAGACATTGGGAGTCTGTTGAAGGCAAATAATGAACTCATTTATTCAATAACAGGGAAGGCCTTATATACCCTCCTCCCAGCACTCAGCCTGTGTGGTCATCACTCATTGGCTGGTCATGATCATGAACTCTGACATTGATTAGGAACTCTGACATCGACAAGGATCTCTGACAGTGATCAGGAACTTTGACAGCTCCTCTTGCTAGGCCCTCAGGCAGACTCCAGGTTGGCTCATAAGGAGTTCATTATATGCATGCCTTGGCAACTGGTCTGAGTCAAAGTTCTCAACCCTATGGGCCTGTCCTACTACATATTCACTCTTTTATTTTATTACCTGCGCACTCAGTGGGAGTCAGAGTTCTTTGCTCTGGTCTTCTTGACCCTGCCTTGGGTGGGGGTAGGGGTGGGGGGTGGGGAGGGGGGGAGGCACTCAGCAACTGGACTGTGCCTATATTAGGTTGGCTTGCCAAACAAGCTCTTACCTGTCTTTGACTATCAGCCCTCAAAGAGTGTCCATCCCTGGGGAGTCACCCCAGGTGGGGAGTATCAGGCAGCCACCTTTTGAATTTCAGAAAGCTAGGCGTGCATAACCTCCTGTGGAGGGCTATGAGTTGGATGTCTATAAGCCATTAACACCTATAGAGCCTATAGAGTCTCCTTAGTGGCCGCCTGTTGTTATTGGATGTGCTGTAGGAGACACTTAAAAAAGAGAAAGATCAAAAGCATCACCCTGCTAATGAAAACATAAGTGAAATCCAGGAGGGATCAAACAGCCTCTTTATATCATGAATGTTACTTTGATTCCAATGGCTCCCTCAGAGGAAGGGGTGAGAAGGCACAGCATCAAGGGCACAGACATCGGGAGTCTGTTGAAGGCAAACAATGAACTCATTTATTCAATAACAGAGAAGGCCTTATATACTCTTCTCCCAGCACCCAGTCTGTGTGGTCATCTCTCATTGGCTAGGCACAATCAGGACCTCTGACATTAATCAGGAACTCTGATAGCAACAAGGATCTCTGACAGTGACCAGAAACTATGATAGCTCCTGTTTCTAGGCCATCAGGCAAACTCCAGGTTGGCTCATAAGGAGTACATTATGTGCATTCTTTAGCAACTGATCTGAGCCAATTTCCTTGAACCTATGAGCCTGTCCTACTACAGACTGGTATGTCCAGTTGTGGTTGATATATTGTGCACCCCAATAAACTTATTTGGGGGTCAAAGAACAGAGAGCCACTATATTAAACATAGAGGTTAGGCAGTTGTAGCACATGCCTTTAATCCTAGCATTCTGGAGGCAGAGATTGTCCAGATCTCTGTGAGTTCAAGGCCACACTGGAAACAGCCAGGCATGATGACACACACCTTTATTCCCAGGAAATGATGGCAGGAAGCAGACAGGCATATAAGGCATGAAAACCAGGAACTACTGGCTTTTTAACTTTTAGGCTTTTTAGAAGCAGTTCAGCTGAGATCCATTCTGGATGAGGATTCTGAGGCTTCCAGTTTGAGGAAAAAGGATCAGCTGAGAAGTTGGCAAGGTGAAGTTAGCTATGGCTTGTTCTCCCTCTCTGATCTTTCAGAATTCACCCCAATACCTGGCTCTAGGTTTGTGTCTATTAATAAGACCTTTTGAAAATTCGTGTTACATCCAGTAAGTCCTTGGGCCAGGTCTCCTTGATATGAGTTTAACTCACCCATCTGGTCCCTACAGTCTCAATTCACCACACTAAATTTATAGGGTGGGTACCTTTTCTGTTGCTGGAGATGTCATTTATCTCTCTGAGCTGGATGAGTGATTTCTGAGACACATATGCATCCACCCAAGCACCACAGTCATCCTTCACCATCAACATGGAACCAACAACTGCTTATAAAATGTAATCTCCAAGAGACAGGCATGGACTGAAAATCCCCTGTGAAGTAGACATGGAGGTAGTCTGATCTCAACAGTGTCAAATTACAGGGTCAGGAATAAATTTGGGCCTGGGGTCACAGAACATAGAACAACTCCAGCATCAAATATACTTAACAGCACCCCAGGTGGTGCTGGTTCCCTTATGAAATCTAGGAGCTTGCTTCACCTCTCAGAACTATTTCTGTAAAATTGATAGAGTTTTCTTACTGGAGAAATTCCTAAGTCCTTGAAGGAAGTGACCTAAAGTTAGGAAAACCCCCTCTAGAGCACCCAACTCACAACAGCCATATGGGCCAGGCAATGGCTTAGCAAGTGGAGGCACTAGCTGCCAAGCATGGAGATATGAGTCTGATCCTCAGGACAAATATGGTGGAAGGAGAAAACTGACTCCCTCAAGTTGTCATCTGACAACCTATAGCATTAACCTTTCCTGGAGAGACACAGACAGATGCCTATTCTCTAGTGGTGAAAGAACAGATCAACATATGATTTCATAAAAATGCAGCTTACTGAGACCAATGAGGTTTTGGGGTTTGCTTACAGAGCATGAGCAAGGAATTACTTAAGGAAGCATGGGTAATCCCCGTGCAACTATAACAGAACACAATCCCACCCCCTGGTGATTGGTGACCTCTGTGAAGCTGCATCATGATTTTCCTTTTAGATTAACCTTCTACTTCATAGTTATTCTCACATCTACAAGGATCACATGTAGCTGTGAGGAAGCAATAACTGGAATCCCAAAGGAAGGTCTCCTGAACCTCTGTGGGAGAGTCAGCTTCTCCATTACTTTCAAGACAGACCTTTCTGTCTCTATACTGTCTGTCTTGTTCTCTTCTAGTTTCCATAGGTACTATGGGCAAAGTCCAAGAAGGCATCTTTCTATATCCGGAGGTGAAAATGTCATGCAACATGGACTCAAAAATACCTGTGCCCCAACACAATGAATTAAAAAAAGAAAAACTGTGATAAAAAATTCAATAAAACAGAGACCAGATCAAAGGTGAAGGTGGGTATTAATGGAACCAAAAAAAAAGGCAAGGTGGGAAAACCAAGAAAGAACAAAGAGCTAGCAGCCTCAAATCCTTCCCTGTTGAGACTTTTGCTGAGGTGGGTATCAATACTAGATTACATATCGTATGATGTGAGCCCTGGGCATGAAATTATGATCCATCTTCCTTGTCTAAACAAGACAAGAATAATAAACTTCATTCTGTCACTGTTGATTTTAACTTTCTGGTCATTTAAAGACTGCTCTTTGCATCCCCGAACTCAGGGTGAATATTTGAAATAGTAAATAGCAAACTGAATTCATTATTGGGGTGAATTTAAGCTTTTTGCTTCTGTGGAAATTTGGACCAAGAAGGCATAGCTATTCCCTGTCATCAGTTTGTAGCTTTGTGATTAGTTTAATGCCCCAAACTGTTCCTCAGGTTCCGTTTTAACTAAACAGTGACAATGCTATCATTTGTTAAGCTTTGTTTTTTACTTATTTTTTTATTTTAAAGAGATTTTATTTTTCTTATATATGTATGAAATATATGTAATAGGAATATGTGTGATATGATATATGCTATTGAAAATAGATTTTTATACAATATTCTAATTATGGTTTCTTCTCCCCCATCTTCTCAGATTCCCCCCATTTACCCATCCACCCAAACTCCTACCTTTTCTTTCTTTTTCATTAGAATACAAATGATTTGTAAATTAAAGTTGCCACTAAGAATATGCACCCTGCCTTGACTCTAACTCCTTGTCACAGGGACAGATTCCTCTTCCTGGGACTAATTCCCCTTTCTATGTGGTAAGTCATTCCTCTATCAGGATCAGGTCTGAGCTCTCTCATGCTGGAATCAAGGATGTCTTCAGCCTTCCCTGCAGGATGGCACCTCTGCCTCCTTCCTGGCAGTGTCTGCATCTCTAATCATTGGGAGCTCTCCACTTTGGCTTCTTTCTTGTTAGTGTCTATGAGCAGCAGGAGGACTGTATGAAGAAAGGTTTGTCCATCATCATTCCTTTATCCTCAACATTTGAGGTAGCTTGTAGCTATGTAGCAGTCAATTCAATGAACTACAGGATG
>CABHPP010148409.1:10698-62707 GCA_902168425.1 Peromyscus attwateri
AGGTAGCTTGTAGCTATGTAGCAGTCAATTCAATGAACTACAGGATGAGGGGAATGACATAGTATAAAACTGGCTAATTATTTCTCTTTTCAAAGGCATGTTGAGAGGAACAAATGGAATAATTGTTCAAAAAATATATAGCACCACACTGCCAGTATAAGAATTTGCATAGCTACATGGTACGCAGGAATGGTAACTTTGAACCACTGATGTACCACAGCTGCTGGGGATACAGTAACTTACCTGGTTTTAGCACCAGACTTTACCAACCTCATGTGTTACTATGTGTTTAAGACAAAAAAATAAATGTTATGCAGAGAACTATCAACTAATTTTATGACCATGAGAGAAAAGTGGAAGTTGAGTGAGTGTAACAGTAAGAAACCACAGATATTCTGTGGTCACAGAAGCTTTGCTGAGGGGCTGCACAGATTGCTCAGTGGTTAAGAGCACTTACTGCTCTAACTGAGGATCTAAGTTTAGTCCCCAGCTCTAGGTGACTTACATATTCCACCAACTCCAGTTCCTAGGGATCTGGCACCACATAGTACCTTTGTTAGCACCTGTACTCATATATGTGCACATGCCTCCTACCCTAACAAATACATATAACTAAAAGAAAATAAACCATTTTTTTAAAAAGAAAGATTCACAGAAAAGTAATGGTTAAGTGAAAACCCAAGAAATGAGGGAATTTGTACTGAAGTGTGGGGGTTGGGGGGACTACAAGGAATGGCATGTACAAAAGGTGCACCTACCAACATCTGGAATTCTCAGCTTGTTCTGGGTGCTGGGGAGAGTATAACGTAATGTCTTCAGTTACTTGATTATCAGTAGCCTTAAAATAATCATAAAGTTCATGTTTATGCACATGGTTGGTGCTATTTTTAACCTTGGGCAGAGAATTGGCTTGCTACAGTGGGTTAATGCAGACTCATAACTGGTCAAGTGTTGAAAATAAATTGCTGTTGAGTGCTCTAGCCAGGAAAATAGATAGAGTAAGCATTTCAAACAGGATAAGTTGGAGCTTGAAAATGCTTGGTTGTCTGGAAATGGATAACAGGAAAAAGCAGAGAGACTTAGCAAGGAAGAAACGAGAAGGTGTTGACTTTAAAAATGAGAGAATAAGGGGAGAAGCCAGTGAGAGGGAGCTGAAGTCTAGGAGCACCACATCTGAACTACATATGATACATGGTTCCTACTACAGAAAACACAGCAGAAAGAAAGAAGAAAGAAGCATGTGCCTTGTGGTTCCATTTCCTCTAGCCTTAATTCACCCTCTAGTGACTCTCATCAGTTAAACTGACTTGGAAACCTTATTGAGAAAGGATCCTGGGAAGAGTAGTTTTTGTGACAGAGACTATAGTAGCACAAGGTAGAAATGGAGGACAGAACATCCACAAATGACTCTTACAAAGTCACTTTCAGAACTCATAGGGATTCTGTTTCAACTACCATTTCCAAAAGAAACTGACTGCACCTTACAGAACGTACTCTGTCCCCACAGAAGTGCTGGAAACACTGCCTTAACCAGGAACAAAACTTGCTCTGCTGCGATGGTATGTACACATCCCACACAAAGCTAGAAACACCTGTTAATAAATCACATTGAGAAATATCTCAGACATCTCTTGATGAATGAAAGTCTCAGAGTCTCTACATTCATTTCAAGATGACTTTACCTAAATTGTTTCTTAGGAAAACCTGAAGTAGATCAGACATATTTTGATAACTTAGAGAAATGTTTTATAGAATTAGCATATTGATATAAAAAGTTTTCCTGGAATTCAAAAATACATAATGACAGGTACATGGATACAATCAAGAAACTCTCCTGATAGTGCAACAGTACACAATGTGATCCTAACAGTGCAGGGGCACAGAATGTGATCTTTGAATTTTCATAGTATATATGAACACATTTTTCACAGGGACATGGGGCCAATTTTCTGACATGATTAACTAAAGTGTCTTAATTATATTTTCTATTGATGTGAAGAGAGACCATAAACATGTCAATTCTTATAAAAGAAAACACTTAATTGGGCCTGGCTTACAGTTTATGAGGTTTAGTCCATTATCCACATGGTTGGACATGGTGGCATACAGGCAGACATGGGGCTGGAGAAGGATCTGAGAGTTTTACCTCTTGATCCATAGGTGACAGGAAGTGTCCCACACCAAGCATAATTTGAGCATACAAGTCCTCAAAGCCTGCCCCAACAGTGACACACTTCCTCCAATAAAGGCACACCTGCTAGGAGTCCAAATTCCTATTGGTCAAGCATTCACACTACAGGAGCCATTCAAACAACAATATTATATTCCCTGTCCCTCATAGTCTTATAGCCAATGAATGGTGTATAAATGCATTCAGTCCAACTTCAAAAATCTCCATAGTCTATAACCATCTCAAACTTATTTAAAAGTCCAAACTTCAAAGTCTTTTCTGAGATTCATGCAATCTTCTTAACATACTTTTATTGTATCTTTGTGTATTATTTCTCAATCTTTTCATATCTTCCTTCTACCCTTGTAACTTCGCTCCCAAAAGTAAACAAAAAATAAATTAAAACATAATAAAAATTGGAAAAGAAAAGGAAGGACTTAAAAAAAAATGTCAACAAAACCAAAACAAACAAATGAACAAACAAAAAAATAGTCTCATGAACTTCTCTGGTCAAGGACCTACTCCTTTATCAACTGCAGCAATCTTTGTCATATATCATTCTGCTCCTCCATCTTTCCCACAGCTCCATCACATATTTATTCATTATAGTGTCATTGGAAGTTGTCATGTGGCACAAAGAATACCCTTTTGCCCAACTAGTCAAAAAAAAAATTTACTTGTAAATATTCATTGTAATGCATCTTTAGGGTAGTTCAAGGCCTCTGGCTTCTATTGTTGTGCAGAAATGCCATGACCATGGTAACTTTTATGAAGGAAATAATTTAATTGGGGCTGGCTTACAGTTTAAGAGGTTTAGTCCATTATCATCATGGTGGAATATGGTGACATCCAGACAGACATGGTGCTGGAGAAGGTGCTGAGAGTTCACATCTTGATCTGCATGCAGCAGGAGACCATGTGGCAAACGTGGGGGTAGGGGTAGCTTCAGCATATTGAAACCTCAAAGCCTTCCTCCACAGTGATCCACTTCTTCCAACAAAGCCACAGCAACTCTAACTAGGCCATACCTCCCAATAGTGCCACTCCCTATGGGCCATGATTTCACATACACTAGTCTATGGAGGCCAACCCTATTCAAGGCACTACAATAGGGCAGTTTTCCTTTGGACCAAGCAGTGTCAGAAATAGACTGCTTATATTTATAGACATTGGATGGAAACAGACTTGGTTGTTTGCAGAAAATAGAGACTTAGCTGAAGATACAAGTGCACAAAAGCTGAGAAGAAACCACTACAATGCTTACTTTTCACAGGGATGTATCTTGCCCCTAAACCAAGACACTGTTTAAATATTTATCTAACAGTGTGAGAACCAATTAGTAAACAGTTGTACCTAGTGTGAAAGTATGATCAATTATTTTCAGAGAATTTTACAGGATATTTTTAATAATTTTACATAATTGCGGGTATAGTTTGGTTTATAGTAATATAAGAAAAAATTCCAACTTATTTATTATTATCATCCTCACTATTATTATTAGATTTAAAAAATATACTTTGAGGCCAGTGAGATGACTAAGAGGTGACACTACTGAGCCTGGTGACCCGCAGTCAGTCTCTAAATCCACATGGTAAAAGGAGAGAATACAGTTCCGCACATTGTACTCTTTCATCCACACATACATCATGACATTTTTCTTGCTCCACCATCACAAATAAATAAAAACAATTTAATTTTTTAAAATATATGTTTATTTCTGGAATTTCTCATATGATATTTTGGGGTTGCAATGAAACATTGGAAAGCCAAATCTGGATCATTAAGATTACTGTTGTGTCTTTTGATCCAGAAAATTGGAATGCTAGTATTTTCTAAAAATAAATATTTCATCTTAGATTTTCAGATTATATACATTTAAAATTAATCTTTTCAGATCAATTTTTAAAACTGTTGTTTAGACCAAAAATGTTTCCCACATAAAAAGGAAGAAAAAAATTGAAGCTGAAAACACCTTCAGTAATGTGGCAGGATATAAGATTAACTCAAAAAACTCAGTTGCTCTCCTATATACAAATGATAAATGGGCTGAATCCTGTATAATAAAGCAACCTCTGGAGGCATTACGATCCCTGACCTCAAGCTCTACTATAGAGCTATAGTAATTAAAACAGCTTAGTACTGGCATAAAAACCAACTTGTGGACCAATTGAATCGAATTGAAGACCCTGACATTAATCTGCACACCTATGAACTTATGATTTTCGACAAAGAAGCCAAAACTGTACCATGGAAAAAAGAAAGCATTTTCAACAAATGGTGCTGGCATAATTGGATGTCAACATGTAGAAGATTGCAAATAGATTCATATCTGTCACCATGCACAAAACTCAAGTCCAAGTGGCTCAAAGACCTCAACATAAATCCAGTTATACCAATCTTGATAGAAGAGAAAACAGGAAGTAGTCTTGAATGTGTTAATAAGACAAAATGACAGCCAACAGAGTAGAAAACGATCTTCACCAACCCCACATCTGACAAAGTGCTGATCTCTGAAATATATAAAGAATTAAAAAAAAAACTAGACATCAAAATACTGAACAATCCAGTTAAAAAATGGGCTACAGAGCTAAACAGATAATTCTCAACAAAAGAATCTCAAATGGCTGAAAGATATTTAAGGAATTGCTCAACATCTTTAGTTAGTCAGGGAAATGCAAAGCAAAATGACTCTGAGATACCATCTTACACCTGTCAGAACGGCTAAGATCAAAAACACTGAAGATAGCTCATGTTGGAGAGGATGCAGAGCAAGGGGAACACTCCTCCACTGTTGGTGGCAATACAAACTTGTACAGCCACTTTGGAAATCAGTATGGTAGTTTCTCAGAAAATTGGGAATCAATCTTCCTCAAGACCCAGCTATATCATTCTTGGGCATATACCCAAGGAATGCTCAAACTTACCACAAGGACACTTGCTCAACTATGTTCATATCAGCATTATTCATAATAGCAAGAACCTGGAAACAACCTAGATGCCCCTCAACCAAAGAATGGATAAAGAAAATGTGGCACATATACACAACAGAGTACTACTTAGCAGTAAAAAACAATGACATGAGGCTTGTAGGCAAATAGATGGAACTAAAAAATATCACCCTGAGTGAGGTAACCCAGACTCAGAAAGAGAAACATGGTAAGCACTCACTCATAAGTGGATACTAGATGTAAAGCAAAGGATAGCCATACTATAAACTACAACTCCAGAGAAGCAACCTAACAAGGAGGACCCTAAGAAGGACGCATAGATCACACAGGGAAGGGGAAATAGATAAGATCTACATGAGCAAACTGGGAGTGAGTGGGAGTAATGGGGGGCAAAGGATGGGGGATGAGAACATAAAAGAACGGGAGGTTTGAGCTGCAATAGGGACAGAGTAGGAGAGCAGCGAAAGAGATACCATGATAAATGAAGACATCATGGGAATAGGGAGAAAAAGGGTGCTAGGGAAGTCCCAGGAATCCACAAGGATGACCTCACCTTAGACTACTAGCAATAGTCAAGAGGGTGCCTGAACTGGCCTACTCTGTTAATCAGATTAGTGAATACCCTAACTATTGTCATAGAGCCTTCATCCAGTAACTGATGGAAGCTGATGCAGAGATTCACAGCTGAGCTCCAGGCCAAGATCCAGGAGTCCAATCGATGAGAGAGAGGGGAGGGATTCTATGAGCAAAGGACATTGAGATCATGATGAGAAAACATACAGAGATGGCCAGCCAAACTAGTGGAAATTCATGAACTGTGGACCAATAGCTGTGGAGCCCCTATGGGACTGGACTAGGTCCTCTGGACTGGATAGGCAAGACAATTGCTTAGCTTGAACTGGCTAGGGGGCTCTCTGGCAGTGGGATTGGCATCTGCCCTTGGTGCATGAGCGGGCTTTTTGGAGGCCAGTGCCTAAGGTGTGACACCTTGTGCAGCCTTGGTGCAGGGAGGAGGGACTTTGACCTGCCTCAATTGAATGCACAAGGCTCTACTGACTCCCCATGGAAGACCTTGACTTGGAAGAGGTGGGAATGGGAGTTGAGTTGGGGGAAGGCTGGGGTGCGGGAAGAAGGAGGAGGGGCATTTGTGGTTGGTAAGTAAAATGAATAGAAAATTTCTTAATAATAAAAAAGGAAAAAAAATTTCATCTTAGCTTTAAGATTATATGCATTTAAAACTAATCTTTTCAGATCAATTTTTAGAATTGTTGTTTTGACCAAAAATGTTTCCCACATAAAAAGGAAGGGAAAAAAACCTGAAACTGGAAACATCAAAATATTGCTGAAAGCTAAGCTTTCTATTTAGCTAAATGAGAGTCTACAGAGTATTTACTGAAAACAATCAATAAACCCCTACTAGGCATAAATCAATAGATATCAAGTCAAAAGCACACTGTTATGTACAAGTCAATACATTTAACCAAACATATGGAGAATTTACGTTAAAACTAGCCCTGGCATTCACAATCCAATACCCCTTTCCCCTTTAGTAGTATAATGTATACTCAAGCAAAAATGTGTGTCTAGCAAAATAACTCAGTAAAAATTGCATTTAGAGCACTTAGAAAAATATTTTATGTCATTTGTTTAAAAAAAAAAATCTCCTGAGATTAAGTTAGCTTGTCACCATACTCCCAAGCATTTGTCTCTTCTCCTGCCTTGCAATCATCAGGGAAGGGAGGGCTATATAAGCAAACCTTTAGCCACACAGCTAAATTCCAAGCCCTGGGGGATTGACTAGTTCTATGGTCCTGGGGAAATCACTTAGGCTCTTGAATTCACCTCCCTCTTCATCTCTTGCCTAGTATTGACTTAGCTCAGCCTTTAATACATAACAATTTCCAGATGTGAACAACAGTATGAGAAGCAAAGCTCAGACAGCTGAGTGACAGAAGTTCATCTTACCTCAAATAGATGGTCTCTCCTTGAACCTGGATGTGTCTCTGTGCACAGCTGTATCCAAGGCCCTTTCTAGTAGGTCCCTGATGTCAGGTGTCTTTTTCTGCTACTATCTCAAAGTCCGTGCTGGAGGGTTATTATGTTCCAATTGGAAAAAAAAAATGAGTTTCCTTGGAGACCAATGGTAACTTACTAATCTGGAACATAGAACCACTGAAGTATTATTCATCACATTCCTGAAATCCATCTTCACTTTATAGAGTAAAGATTTTTCAGATTGCTATTCAGAAATTGAAATGGAGACAAACCATACTTCTCCGGAAAGGTGAAAATCTGTGTTATCTCAGAGGCATGACCCATTTCTAATAGGCATTACCGAAAAGCCTGTGCTCACCAAAATGAAGGACTTTTGCAATGGGACAGGAAGGAGACTAGGGCTCTTGGATCCACCTATTCCCTGCCAAACAGCTCATGAGAGTATGGCACAGCCTGCCAAATTCTACAAGCCAGAGCCAAGAAGGGGCTATGGAAATGTAGGCAAGAGAGTGTTTACCTAAAGATTTTAGATCAGGAAAGACTTCATGCAGATCATTATTGTGGATTAAAGCTGGGCATATAGAGTCTCTAGAAGGTGAAAGAGGAAAGGGCTATTTAGTTGATGCACATCAAAGTCCCACGTGTGTTTTGGTGGCTTTGTGGCAATATCATATAAACCTGTGTCATGATCTTCAAGTAATTAAGGAACAGGATTTCCTAGAGGTGAGAAAGTCATCTTGATAAAAAAGAAAATCTAAAAATCTATGACAATACATTAGAATTTACCATAAAATGGTACACCTGAGTTTTTTATGTGCTTGATTGAAAATTAGATATGATGTATATAAGAACATATGCATATAGCAGAACCTATAAAACTTTAATTCTTTGAAGAAGACAATTTAACAATAGTTTCAATGAAATGGACAAGTATTTGGATTTGAAAAGAAATAAATACCTTAATTAAGAAGCTAGAGAAGCATTAAGGCTATTCTCTTCTAAGATGTATCTGAAGGAATTCGAACCCTACTGGATGTAGTAAGAGCGGCAATGAGGTAAAATAGTTTCTGTAGTCACATATTTGTTTTGAATCTAGATCTAAATAGAGAATCAGAGAGTCAGTCATTGCTGGAGAAAGAACTCTCATCAAGCAGTATTCCCTAGAGTTTTTAGATGACAGTAAACTTCTTTCGTGTATGAGTTTGGGAGAGTGCATACATGCTCCATCACACAGGCTAAGCTCAGTTTACAACCTCATCTTCCACCTTGTTGGAGACAGAGTCTCTCTGCTGTTCATCTATAAGTATACCATGCGGACCTGTCCCACAGGCTTTCTAGATTTCCCTCCTATCACTCCTCATCTCTCTCTGTAGGAACTCTGGAATCCCAGGTGTTTACAATATGTGTCTGGCTTTGTATGAGAGCTTGGGGACTTAAAATCATGGCCTCACTCTTGTGTGGCAAGTGCTTTCACCCACTGAGCCATCTTCTCAGGTGATATAACATTCTTCTGTAGAAACATGGTGGACTCCTGTAAGAAGCCCAGGCTATAGAATTAGACCATGGATCTTCCACTCGTAGGAAGATTGTCATGGGACAATTCCTCCACATTGCTGTGTGCAGCTGAATGTGTCTGAGCTTACAGAAATACAACAGAGAAAGAAAATCAAATTTTCCGTATACTGCTATACTCTTTCAAACCATTTTTAATACTATCATGGCAAGTTTTATGTCAACTCAACACAAGATAGAGTCATTTAGGAAGAGGGATTTTCAATTGAGAAAATGCCTGTGTAAGATTCACCTGTGGGCAACTCTGTAAGGCATTTTCTTAATTACTGTGTGATATGGGAAGGCCCAACCTATTTTGGTTGGTGCTACACCCCCCTGGACTTGTGTTCCTAGAATACTATTAAGAAGCAGGTTAGCAAGCAAAAAGAAAGCATGCTGGTAAGAATACAAACTCCATGTTCTCTGCATCAGTCCCTGTCTCCAGATTTCAACCCAGTTTGAATTACTTTCTTAACTGCTTAACTGCTTTTGATGATGAACGTATGGAAGTGTGAGTAAAATAAACCCTTTCCTTCCCAAGGTGCTTATAGTCATGGTGTTTTATCACAGCAAAGGTAACCCCAACTAAGACAGTTAGTTTTATTTTTCATTACATGTCTGTGTTACATGTGGGTTTATATGTCCTTGTGTGTGTATGTGCATTTGTACACAGACATCAGGTGTTTTCCTTTGTTGTTCTCCACCTTTTTATTTTTAAAATCATTACATTTATTATTTATTTGTATATGGATTTGAGTGTGAGCATGCATATATCAGGGTTTGTGTGTGAGATTAGAAAACAACTTGCTGGAATCAGTTTTCTCAGTCTATAATGTTGGGTCCCAGAGATCAAACTCAGGTTGTCAGGCTGGGTGGTGAGTACCTTTATCTGCTAAGCTGTCTCAACAGCCCCTTCCATCTTATTTTTGAGAGAAGATTTCTCACAGAAACTAGAACTCACCAGCTGAGTAGTCCAGCTAGCCACCAAACACCAGGGACCCTCCTGTCTCTGCTCCCTAACACTGGGGTTACAGATATATGCTGCCACATCCAGATGTTTATATGGGTCCTGTGTATTTGAACTCAAGCTCTTTTGCTTGTAAAGTACATGACAGGTACTTTACTGATGGCACCATCTCCAAAGTCCCTGTACTGCTACATTCTTGAATCATTGCTTTTCAGACTTGGTTATTCAACATTCTACATTTGGGAGATAGATTCATAGAAAAAAAAAAGTTGGCATGTAACATCTTGGCCTACAATAATCCCTATAGGTCCTTTCCTGCTTAACTGACAACTTTAGACATTTTAATTCATTATTTAAAAGTATATCTTTACACTACATTTACTTATTTATTGTCTGTATACATGTTTGTGGTTTTGTAGCGAACATGGAACATGTGTTGAGGCATAGGACAACTTGCAAAAGTCTTTTCTCTACTTCTACCATACAGGTCTTGGGGATCAAATTCAGTTTGTCAGGGTTAGTGGCAGGTACCTTTATATACTGAGCCAACCCACAGACCTAGAAAATTCTTCTTAATCAGTATAAATGTCTTGTCCAACAATGTTGAGGTAGAATAAATTAGTGATACTAATTAATCACACTGTTCAGAGTAATTCGGTTCTGTGAATCATTGTAGGTGTTTGGCAACATAGAAGAAAGGAAATGTGGTTTGTATACACAATAGAACTTTTTTAGCCGTAAGGAAGAATCAAGTTGTATCATTTGAAGGGACATGGGTGCAACTGGGGAACATCATGTTAAGAGAACCAAGCCAGTCTCAGAAAGGCAAATATCACCCTCTCTGAGGAGTGGGTGGGGGTGTGGTGGGGGAGGGAGGAGGGGAGGGGGGGGGAAACTGTGGATGGTATGTAAAGTGAAAAAAAAAACTTTTAAATCAAAAAGGAAAAAAAAGAAAGAGGGAGGGTAGAGCAATTGAGCCTTCACCTGATTTTCCAGTCATTGAAACTTCTTGCCACCACTCTAGCTACAGGTAATTTGGGGAGATGATAGAATATGTAGGAAATGGGAGGTAGCCTGAAATAGGTTCTGTGACACAGCTTCCTTGAGGTCATCGTCCATGGAGGTACACTGTGGTGATGTAGCTGTTTGGGAGTCTCACGTGGTTCTGTAAGTAACGTCTCACCCATGCTGTGTAAGAAAATCTGATGAACTCATTGGTTTATTACCAAAGTAATTCTGCGTTCACCTTTGGGCTTTTAGTCTCCTTTATGTAAGTGTTTCAAACTGGATTCTAAATGGAGCTCAAGGACAATTCTATCAGTGTTTGAGAGAAAATAACAGGGCAAACAAATTGTCAAACCCAGCAGCTGGTAGAGGAAGGAAAATAGAGATAAAGTGATGTGACTTAAGACAGAGATGAAGCCAGAAAAAAAGTGAGAAAGTCCAAAGGATAGAAAAAGCTTGCTCAGGCTTTTGACAGGTATTCAAAACAGAAATAAAGGGGGGGATGCTTAGTGTATGACCCTGGATCTCAGGTGAGAGGACATCACATTCTAGGCTCTTATGTGCCAGAATTATGTGTATAATTGCAGCATAGACACAGAGTTAGAAATAAAAAAATATATAAATCTTATTAAGAAAGGGGAAGCAAATTAGAGGCTAGAAGCTGGCTGGGAAGCAGTGGGTTGAGGACATTTACATAGCACTTGCTTCTTTTTTTTTTAAGTTCAGTTTTTTTTTTTTTTAATTTCAAAGTCTCTTTTACAGCCTAAAATCTCTTAAAATTTAATCTCTCAGCTGTGGGATACCATAAAATCAAAAATAAATTAAATACATTCTTACTTTAAGAATGAACTACCAGGGCACAGTCACAATTAGATCAAAGCAATGTCCACTATCTTGGATTCACTAATAATCTTCTGGGCTCCTTCAAAGAGATTGAGTCACCTCTCTAGACCTGCCTTCTGCATTAGACACAGCTTGTCTTCCAAGCTTGGGCAGGATTAATTCCCCACAGCTGCTGCTGTTCTTGGTGGTCATCCCATGGTTCTGGCATCTGTGGTGATATATTGTGCACCCCAATAAAGATTGTCTGGGGATCAGAGGACAGAGCCAGCCACTTGCTTCTTTAACATTTGTTTACCACTGGCTTTTCCTGGATGTGCTCTGTCAATTAAATGAAGCCTTGGTGGAAAAGGGCTTCAGTCTTCCTCTCAAAATGACTGGGCGTGCTCTGTTAGGTATATGAAACTCTTGGGAAGCAAAAGGATTCCAGTCTTTATCAACTGGTTTCTCTATGTGTTAATCTTGATAATGCAGTTTCTCATTTCTCCTCCCCGCCACAGGTTTGGCAAGCTGGACTTTGGCGGATCATTACCCCAACCTTCTGTGGGTGCCTGAGCTGAGGTGAACAGATATTTGCCTGTGTCTCACCAGGAAAAGTTCATGCAACCCAGGGTACACATTCAAAATTCATGAACTCATATTTTATAATATAATTACCACTCAAATGTTGAGAATGAGATTTTCTGGTCAGCATGTACATTTGCACACGATTTTCTCTCATAAACACTTTCTTCCAACTAGCCCTCTCATTGAAAATTTATCTCTACTCCTTTCCTCTCCTACCTAGTGTATTTGGAAGATTTTCTGTGTCCTGCCCGGCACACAGTCGGGACAAATCTCTCACCCACAGTCCTGCAGCCTTTTATAAAATAATCACATAGAGGCTTAAAATTAATTATAACTGCTTGGCCATTAGTGCAGGCTTATTACTGACTAGCTCTTATACTTAAATTAACCCATAATTCTTGTTTATGTTTAGCCATGTGGCTTGGTACCTTTTCTCAGTTCTGCCTTGTCATCTTGCTTCCTCTGTGTCTGGCTGGCAACTCCTGACTCTGCCTTTCCCCTTCCCAGAATTCTCCTCCACTGCTCGCCCTGCCTATACTTTCTGCCTGGCTACTGGCCAATCAGCGTTTTATTTATCAACCAATCAGAGCAACGCATATTCACAGCATACAGAATGACATCCCACAGCAACATAGTGTTTTGAAAACAGTTTTCTATATAGAAAATGTATGAGTGATGTTCAAATGGCTTTGTATTGTCTTGGTCTTTTCTCCAACTTCTAGGTTCCTACATTTTGCAGAAGAATTCCCTTTACTTATCTCTATAGCCTCTAAATCTACCAAGGAGGGGAATTAGCTGAGCACTAATATCCCTGTTTGTCAAGGCAAAGCACAGATGTCATACAAGCAGCCTTTATTTTCTGAACTTAAAATTACAGAGCAATGATCTAATGGTTTTCTTTGCTCCCAGACACAGTATGTGAACATCTTCCTGATGTCCACAGTGCTGTTCCTGATCACAGTAATTGATGTTACCCCAAGTCCCTTTCAAAGACACAGTTTCAGTGATGTATTCTTCATCTGTACCTACTTCCTGCTTACCTATGCTCAAGGCAAAACTGAGTGAGCCAGGCTGTAAGGATAACGGGACCCTTAATTATGTACTCTTTTCCAGAATTAGTATTGAAGGCAAGGTAAGCATAGATTCTTGGTCTGCAAGCAGAATGGCTTACCATGTATATGCAGAAGTACAGATAAAGATGTCAATATATATGTGTGTATGTATATGGATGTGTGTGTGTGTATGTGTGTGTGTGTGTGTGTGTGTGTGTGTGTGTGTGTGCATGTGGGATTGGTGGGGTGTGTTCAAGCAAATACACAGGTCTGTACCACCATGCATCCATAGAGGTCAAAGGTGGATTGACATATATCTCATCCTCAGAACGTTAGGATCTCCTGTTCCTGCCTCAACAATGCTAAGACTGTGGATATTCTGACCACCATGCCCAGCTTTTAGTTTGGGTGCTGTGGATCTACACTCAGGTTCTTGTGCTGGCATGATGAGCAGTGTTTATATGGAGCCATCTCCCAGTCACCTATTATTCCCACAGATGTTTTAGATTGATATATTGTAGTGATAATTCACTTAAAGTTAGTATTTTTCCACCTTCATGACTTCACTTCACCGCTTTTGAGGTTTATGATCCTTAGGATTCTGTTATTCTTATCTGGACTAAGAATCCAGTTAAACCAACATGTCCAGTGGTATTTGCTGGGGGACAGTACAATGCTGACAGTCATAGACAGTCCCTGGCTCAGCAGTTTGATTGTCTCTTTCTTTTCTCCCTTTTAGATTTCCCTCCAACCTGCCTTCAGTGCTTTTTTCTGGATTTCTTTTCTTTTTCTTTTTTTTTGTTACATAATTTCATTTATATAAAATGCAAATTTATATAACTAGAAAGTGGACTGGTGGTCACCAAGAGGTGAGGGTCTACTTATTGCTTAGGGTCACTTGGAAGGAGTGAAGAAAATGTTCTGGAATTATATACTAACAAAGATTACATAACTGTGAACATGCTAAAGCCATGGGACTATATTTGCCAATATTGAGATTGCTGATTGCCAATGTTGAGAATGAGATTTTCTGGTCAGCATGTACATTTGCACACGATTTTCTCTCATAAACACTTTCTTCCAACTAGCCCTCTCATTGAAAATTTATCTCTACTCCTTTCCTCTCCTACCTAGTGTATTTGGAAGATTTTCTGTGTCCTGCCCAGCACACAGTCGGGACAAATCTCTCACCCACAGTCCTGCAGCCTTTTTCTTTTGCCTGTACAGTTTTTTTCATATAGTATATTATTATCACAATTTCCCCTTTCCCATTTACTCCAGATCCTGGCCACCTCCCCACTCACCCAAATCCACACCTTTACTTTCTCTCTCATTAGAAAGCAGACAGGCACAATAATAATAATAATAATAATAATAATAATAATAATAATAATAACAATATAATAAAATAAAAACTATCCAGAAAAGGACAAAAGAAACAAACAGGAAAAAAAAAAAACAAGGCAAAAATGCAAGAAATACACACAGACACTGAGACATATATGTTCACACAAGAGATACATACAGACACAGACATATTCACACACACACAGAAATCCCATGAAAACACAAAGTCAGAAACCATAATATCTGAGCAAAACATCTGTAGGGTTAAAAAAATGCCCAAAGCCTTATGAAACAAAAAGCCTCCAAAAATGCCACTGAGTTCATTTTGTATCAGCTCTCTGCTGCTGGGCGTGGGGCCTGCCCTTAAGAATGTTTGTATGCCATGAGATTCCATTGAGGAGCACTTGTTTGCCTTTGCAAGTGGTTATAACTGGAGGTAGCTTCTGGGTTCTGGATGTAGGCTTGTGTCCACTTCCCCTCTGAGTGCTGGGACCGCAACCGGCTTAGACCTATGCAGGTCCTGTGCATGCTGCCACGGTCTCTGTGAGCTCAAGTGTGTGTCAGTCCCATTGTACCCAGAAACCCTTGTTTCCTTGATGTCTTCTACTCCACGGGCTCTTACAATCTTTTTTTTTTTTATTAAGAAATGTTTTATTCATTTTACACATCAACCACAGATCCCCCTCTCTTCCCTCTTCCTGCTTTTCCAGCAATTCCCCCTTCAACCCACCCTGTACTCCCTCCTCAAACAAGGTAAGGCCTCTCACGGGGAGTCAGCAGAGACTGGTACATTCAGTAGAGGCAGGTCCAAGCCCCTCCCCTTGCATCAAGGCTATGCAAGGTGTCCCACCATAGGTAGTGGGCTTCAAAAAAACCAGCTTATGCACCAGGGATGGATCCTGATCCTACTGCCAGGAGGCCTCTTAAGCAGATCAAGCTACACAACTGTCTGTCTTATACAGGGGGCCTATACCAGTCCCATGGAGGCTCCATGGCTATTGGTCTAAATTTCAGGAGTCCCCACTAGTTTGGTTTAGTTGTCTCTGTAGGTTTCTCCATCATGATCTTGATACCCCCTACTCATAGAATCCCTCTTCTCCCTCTTAGAATAGACTCCACAGTCACTTTGGAAATCAGTATGGTAGTTTCTCAGAAAATTGAGAATTAATCTTCCTCAAGACCCAGCTATACCATTCTTGGGCATATACCCAAGGAATGCTCAATCATACCACAAGGACATATGCTCAACTATATTCATAGCAGCATTATTCATAATAGCCAGAACCTGGAAACAACCTAGATGCCCCTCAACCGAAGAATGGATAAAGAAAATGTGGTGCATATACGCAATGGAGTACTACTTAGCAGTAAAAAACAATGACAGCATGAAATTTGCAGGCAAATGGATGGAACTATAAAATACCATCCTGAGTGAGGTAACCCAGACCCAGAAGGACAAACATGGTATGTACTCACTCATAAGTGGATACTAGATGTAAAGCAAAGAATAACCAGACTATAAACCACAACTCCAGAGAAGCTTCCTAACAAGAACTCTAAGAGGGTTCCACTTGGAAGAGAAAATAGAAGAGATGTCCTAAATAAACTGGGGATGAGGGGTGGGAAATGGAGGGTAGGGTATAGGGGATGAGAACATAAGGGAATAGGATGGTCGAGCTGAAACAGGGACAGAGTGGGAGAACAATGAAAGAGATACCATGATGGAGGGAGACATCATGGGTATAGGGAGAAACATGGTGCTAGGGAAGTTCCCAGGAATCCACAAGGATGACCCCAGCTTAGTCCACTAGCAATAGTGGAAACAATGCCTGAACTGACTTACCCCAGTAATCAGATTGGTTAATATGCTAACTGTCATCATAGAGCTTTCATCTAGTAACTGATAAAAACAGATGCAGAGATCAACAGCCAAGCACCAGACAGAGCTCCAGGAGTCTTGTTTGGATTTCTAATAAGCAATTGTTTATCCCAAGATTATTCCTACCACATCTTATCTTATGGCTTTCAAAAAATATTTTATAAGATAGAAAATTCAGTGAGTAACCATTTGAAAGTTATATCCAATTGGAAAAAACAAACAAATTATTTGAGTGTTCTGCATAGTAATTGCTTATTTTTTATACTTACATCCACTATTCAGTTGACATCCTCTCCCACCTGCGTTGTGGAAACTACCACACATCTGACACCACATCTCTGCTACTCATCTCAAATTCTTTCTTTTCAATGCTCAAAATCCTAATAGGACTGTTAAGAGAGATTTGGGAAGTTTCTTTATGCTGACCAGATGATATTGGAGAAATTGTGGCCCTTTCCTGTGATTCTTAGTCTCACTAATAAAAAATTTAAAAATGAACTCAAAAAGAAACTTGAGGGCAATGTTAATAAGGTCTAAAAGGAAAAATCCCAGGGCAAGCAAGCTCTAAATCTTGACAGCTATGCAGAGGAATAAGATGCAGAAGAGAAGGAGAAAAGCCATGCCATTTGATTTAAGCCAGCATAGAGGGCACACGGATGTAGAGAGCAATTTAGACAAAGTAAGGAAGCTCAAAGTACCAGATAATGATATTTAGGCTCTAGCCAGTATCCAAAAGAGACAGAGAAAAGAATAAGAGAATTATAACTCAGGAGGGTTAGACAGACCCGCACAAGCCTCATGGTCCTCATAGTAAATCGCAAGGACTGTATTAAGGGGTGGGAATTATGAGGAGAAAATATACAGTATCTTGTTAAAAGGATAATTATTCTGCCCATTTCTTTGGCATGGTTTAAAATGAACCCACCTTCCTGAAAGATGTTCCATTGTACAGGCCACGGCCCCACAAACTGAATTAAACCTTAAGGGAGAGAAAATGCTATCACTCCACCCAGACATAAACTTAAGTATAATAACTATACCATGATCAAACTGGCTTATTCCCTAAAAATCATTTAGGGTTGCTGGAGAGATGGCTCAGTGGTTATGAGGATGTGTTGCTCTTGCAAAAAGCAGTTCAGTCCCCAGCACCCACGTTGGGTGGCTCACAGCTACCTGTAACTGCAGTTCCAGAGAATCCAGTGCCCTCTTTTGATGTCTGTCAGTACATGCACACATGTGTTCATAGACACACACTTCAACATAAACAAAATAAGTCAATTAAGGAAATCACTTTTTATTTTTCTAGTGACAAACTACAACAAAAACCTTAAGTTCCCTTACATGACACTTAAGATTCTGTATGTTCTGGCTTCTGCCTGTTTTTCGGTCAGTAATAGGCACACTGAGTACTCTTCTTGTTTAGCATAAAATTAAAGGAAAATAACAAAGAACTGCTTAACCTCCAAGCCTTCACACGTGCTGGAATCTCTGCCTAGATTATGCATCTTTCTACCTTGATCATTGTATCACCTGGGGACCCGAAATGGACAGCTGAGTCTCCAAGCCGGTTTTGATTTCCCACAACTTCCTAGAGCTCCCTTTGTTGACATCTGTGAGAATTTGCTATTCACTGATTTAGTGACACTTACTGAGTATTCTCCTCTACCAGCGGTGGTCTTCCTGAGAACAGAGATGCATATGGAGGCACTGCGCCCTGCATCACAGACCTTGGGTTTTTTCCTAATTTCATATCTGCCATCAGATCTACCAATGTGATAAAAATTCTCAATGGTACAGGCTGTGCCAAGTCAGTATCAATTCCTACTTGGCGTGGAAACATCTACATGCAAAACAAGGTTTTTCACAAAGTTAATTTTCCTAAGAGTTTAAGTAGAAATGACATCTTTTATTTCATCATAAATGTTGTTTATTATACATGCTTGTGTGTATATACATATGAGGGAAGGCGTGGCCGGAGATTGATGAGGATCTTTTTGATCTTCTCAATCTTACTTTTTGAGACATGGTCTCTCACTGAATCTGGAGTTCACTGATTCATCTAGGCAGGCTGTCAGCAAGCCCCAGGGGTCCCACTGACATTGATTTCCTATTGTTAAGAATGCATGTCTCTGTAATGGGCCTTATGTGGGTGCTGAGGACAGAACTGTGGTCCCAAGCTCTTTATTGGCTAACTCATCTCCCCAGCTGCCTCAATCTAAAGTTTCCTCCTAAGACATATCTTATTATATGCATAAGATTTCCTTGTTGCCAATTGTTATTGAGCTCATTTCCCATTTCTAGACAAGCAAAGTTAGCATCATGTTCAAGTTGGGAAGTTTCCTGGAAATATATAGAACTTTAGAGTTAAGGATGTAGCTCAGTAGTAGTGAGATGGGTTAAAATACATGGCGGGGAAGCACAGTGGCTGGAGGCTGATGCAACCACACAGCAGAGTTGCAGCAGAAGTCACAAGACTATGCAAAGCCTCTGAGGCAACCTTTAACTGCCCTTTGTTTCAGTACGATGGCACCTCCACATCATCAGCCTTGAAAATCATTTGTTTCCATCACTCATCTGGTGATTTTTCAGATCTTGAGAATCCTGTAAAAACATAGAACATGTGGCAGGACCTCTCAAACTTTCTGACATTTCTGGTCTCTTACTAGAACGAAAACAAGGACATATCTGTCTTCTGGCCAAGGAGATGAACACATCTCAGGGTGGCCCAGCCAGGCTGATGATGCTGATTCCCCATACCTCTACACAGATTTTCTCATAAACCGTACACAATGTCCCAAGCTAGCAGCCTGATTGCAGCTTGTTTTTGAGAAACACCCTGCTATACAAGAAGTCTTCTAGTTTCATTTCTCCTCTGCTCTCATTTGTGAAGCTATAATAAATTCCTTTCCCATACTCACAATCCAGTTTGTCCATGATATTTATTCTTTGAATTCATGCAACAACAACAACAAAAAAAAAAACCCTGGAAGCTACTGATCCCCAGGATTGAATAGCGGTTTTTTGGGACCCTATCTCCCAGCAATTGTTCACCTGAGTTAAGGAAGTCTACATTAGTCTCAACTTCAAGGTGGTGGAGAATTCAGTGTCTAGTGAGTTATTAGTCCTGGTGACTAATTCATGGGTGGTCATTTCTGTGTTCTCACATGGTAGAAGAGTTAAGGATACTCATTTTGGTTTATTCTTTATAAAATCACAAAGCTTACAATAGTTTCTGCACCTAAATCATGACCCTGAAATCCCATATCTCCACATCATTACTTTAGGGGTAAACTTATGCATCTGGGGTAAGAAACTTGGTAGATGAAGCCCTCAATACAGTCTGAAGAGGATGATTTTGTTCCAGAGCTACATAGAAATGTTCACCCCCGAGAGAGGCCTGATTGGGAAGAAACACTTAGTGCGATGATAAACCAGTTTCATATATACGTATATAGTATATGTAAGTAAAGGTGACTGAAGAATTACTCACAGGAAAATAGTACATTATGTTTTGTTGCTTTGTATGTTTATTGAGTAGATGTTTCCAGGTACTGTTTTAGATGCTGTAGGTAGAGAGGTAGAATATAATGTGAAATAACCATTGCTGGCTGTATGAAAAGGCTACAGATGGCCTTTGTGAGAAGGTGAGATATGAGCAGACACTGGAGAGTGTAAAGGAGCAATAGTATGTTTATCTGGGAACACATTAGGTAATGGAAGAACAAGTTAAATAAAGGCTATGTCATAGAATTAAAAAAATAAATAACTAAATTAATGCATAAAAGAACTGAGTAGCTGCCTTGTCAAAATGACAAGGTGGCCAGAAATGGTGGCCAAGTTTATGAATAAGTGTTCAGTATCAATTGTTGTCAGGGAAATGCAAATCAAAATCACAATGGATTATCAGGGTACCTGTGTTACCTAGCAAGGAAACTGAATAGAAGCAACAACATGATCTCATTGGTAGGAATGTAAATTGTTTTACCCACTGTAGAGAATTGTATGTTGATTCCTAAAAGAGAAAAAAAATGTGGAACTATTATATATATGACTGAGCAGCACCACATATGCTTATATAGCCCAAGGATTTGTTTTTTCACAGTTGTTGTATGATATTCTGTTTGTGTTCTGAAAAATAAAGCTTGCAAAAAAAAAAAAAAGAAAAAAAAAAGAAGACAAGGTAGATACTTGAAGTGAATGATATGATAATGAGCTTCTTGAATTTCCCATAATGAATGTTTATATCAAAGTGTCATATTTTATTCATATATTCTTAAATTATTATTTGTAAAATTAAAAAATAATAAAAATAAAATGATAAACATGAGAAAAGAAAGTTGTTTACTAAAGTAAGGAAGGATAAGAGATAGAGAAGAAACCAAAGAGAAAAAGAAGAAAGGCTATGACAGGAAGGGAGGGAGGAAACAAAAAAAAATTCATTGAACTTGCTATTTCTACAGATTAAGCCATAGAGGCTAGATTCATTTTGTGTGTATCAACCAATACTGACATCTTTTAATAATCTTTTAAAAAATGTATTTATTTGTTCTTTCATATATACATCCCACCACGGTTTCCCCTCCCTCCATTCCTCCCAGCTCCCCCTGCCACCACCACCTCACTCTCCCCTAGCTCCTCTCCTCCTACAGTTTTCTACAGAAAACAACAGGCCTTCCAAGGATCTCAACTGAACACTGCATAACAAGATACAATAAGACTATACAGACACATTCACATCTGGTCAGGGCAAGGCAACCCAGTAGAAGGAAAAGGGTCTCAAGAACAGGCAAAAGAGTCAGAGACATCCCCCTTCCCACTGATAGGAGTCTAATTAACCCTAAGCTAACAACCATAATGTATATGCAGGGGACCTGGCTCAGATCCATGAAGGTTCTGTTTTTGTTGCTTCTGTCTCTGTGAGCCTCTATGAGCTTTGTTTAGTTTATCCTGTGGGCCATGTTTTCCAGTGTCCTGGACCCTCCTGGCTCTGACACTTCTTCCACCCTCACTTCTGTGGGATTCTCTGAGCTCTGAGGGGAGGGACCTGATGAAGATTCCAAGTTTGGGCTCTCTCTCTGCCTAATATTCAGCTGTGGATCTCTGCATGTGCTCCTGTCAGCTGCCCTCTCTGATGACAATTGGGCTAGGCACAAGTCTATGAATAAAATAGAATATAATTAGGAATAATTTCATTAATTTTTTTTCTACCCTCTGTCTCTGGTTTATCAGCTTCAGGTTCCTGGTCATCCAGGCAGCGTCAAACATGGTGTGGGCCTCAAATTAGATTACTCAGTGGTTGGCCACTCCCACAATTTCTGTGCTACCGTTGCCTCAGCATGTCTTGCAGGCAGAGCAGATTGTAGGTTGAAGGTTTCATGATTGGTTTGGTGTCTGAGTCCCACCACTGGAAGCCTTGCCTGTTTACAGAAGATGACTGGTTCAGGCTCTTTCTCCTCCATTACAAGGAGTCCTTGCTAGCATCACCCTTATAGATTCTAGGGGGTTTCCAGTGCACTAGTTTTCCACATCATCCCTCAATGCCTTCTAATTCTAGTAATCTCTCCCTATAATCTCTTGCTCCACCCCACCACCTGATCACACCTCTTTCTATCCCAACCATCCCATGGTCCACCCACAAAATCTATTTCCCCTTTAAGCCCCTTTTTAACATCTGGATAAGAAGGAAAGATAAAGACTAGGGCCTTATACAGAGAAGGGTTTCAAGAGAAGAACATATAAAGCTGGATCTCTGGAAAGATATTCCACTAATAAAAAGTGAAAAACAGGACCCCTTAGACAGAGAGGAGCAGCAGAAAACCACAACGTTCTGTGTTTCCGCTGGGTTCAGGGCCAGCTCTCTCTGAGGAACACACTTACTCGTTTCTGTATTTTCTGTTTTGAATTCACATTGTGTAGAGATCAAAATCGGAAATGGGCAGGAAATTGGATATAAGGAACAAATTTTATTAGATATAGAACATGTATTGCAGAGTAAGCTGCATGTAAGTTTGGGTTTAATATCTAAGTTTATGACTTAAGTAGCATGTGAGTATCTTATTATAGATTAGAGATACAGTACACTGAAGTCTATTTCAAGCCATGTGTTGTTGTATTAAGTCTTTCTGTGAACAAAGAAGCATTCACTCCAGATAGAGGATGACAATATAAAATGACTCTACCAAGTAGAACTTTGTGAACCAATGAATTTATTGGGATTCCTTACAGAGCAGAAATGTCCTTCCCCAAAGTATCTCCCTATATGAATAAGTACAGGCCTCCCTAAAAATTCCTCATCCTACCTTTGTTCAGGGAGACCATTCCTCTGGAAATCATTCTGGGAATTTCCTTGCCTCCTGTTGGAACAAATCTTCTACTATTTTGTGTCTTGGCTATGCTTATTTTGTCTTTGTACACTTGAGATGCAGATACACTGCTGTCAGTTACAAACACAGAAAGAAAGAACAAAAGGTGCTCATTTCTAAGTCTCCTTCCTTGAATAGTCAAGAGGAGGGGCCTCCTTATGGGACCCTCTTGAATTTTCAGGCCTCTTATTATTAGTTATTACAATTTCATGGTGTTTTGTTTTAATCACTCCACAACTGAATTCTGTCTTCCCTTTGGGAAAATTAACAACAGTGACTCCACCTTAGTTTAGTCTGCCAAGGCCTGGTGAAGCAGTTTAGTTCAAAACAACTTCCCCCAAATCCTCATTTATCAGAAATAGGACTTGAAAATATACAAAAAATGATAAAACTTTAACTTTCAGTAAGTGAAATCCAATCACATCAGCACCCTTTAACAAACGTATCTAAGTAACAGGTAAAACATATAGAAATAGTAAAGGGGTTTATTATGAGAGGAAGGTTGTATTGAGACAGAGTATCATAGAGCCTTGGTTGGCCTTCAACTTTTCTATATAGCCAAAGGAAGGATATTTAGGAAACAAAGATATTTGGTATGATTAATTTATAGAAAATAGCATATATCCAAATCTCAGAATATAAACTTATCAAGATTACATAAAAAATTATAAATATTACTGAGGTCTCTCTCTTTAGGCCTTTTAAATAAACAAATTCAGAAACAGGCTGATAAGAAAGCATGAAGACAGCTGGGTGGTGGTGGCGCACGCCTTTAATCCCAGCACTCGGGAGGCAGAGGCAGGCGGATCTCTGTGAGTTCGAGGCCAACCTTGGCTACAGAGTGAGTTCCAGGGAAGGCGCAAAGCTACAGAGTGAAACCCTGTCTTGAAAAAACAAAAAAACAAACAAACAAAGAAACAAACAAAAAGAAAGCATGAAGACAATATTACTTTAGTCTGAGGGGAAAATATAGGGCAAACAAACTGTGAACCTTGATACTCGAATAACAGAGGGAAATGGGGAAGAAGAAACAATGTCATGCTGTTTAAGTTAAGCTTGAAAATTCACCAAAAACTACAGAAGGGGAGGGGCCTTTGGAGTGAACCAGAGAAAGTCCACATCATCAACAAAGCCATGACCAGCTTTGACCAATATGCAAAGGCAAAGGGTAGAAGAAATGAAAAGGCTATTATATGTCAGAAGCTCTGCAAAGGAAGAATAAATACATTATTTCATCCAGGGAATAATTATTCCTCCTATCTCCTTAGTATCAGGTGACTTAGCTTTCTAAGGAGGTAGACTTCTGGCCAGATAATTGATAGACCTAGTCTGATTAACACTTACTTATGGAAATAATGATATCTCCATCTTTGGGGGAGATCAGAATATCTTGACTCCACACCAGGCCAGAGATAGTTTCCATTTTTTAGACACAAAGGAAGTAGCTTTCTCCTAATGAGTCTCAACAGAGCCCTGATATCCATATCCATTGGATTCTAAAGTTGCTACCCCTTCACTCTTAAGAGTTGAGAGCATAAAATCATTGGCAATGAGGTAAAATTGGAAAATAGATAACTTATTTTCACCCCAAAAATTGAGAGCTAAAGATTCAATGCTACTGCTGTTCACCAGTAAGGATTAGTGTCTGGATTGGAGTTCTGTTCACAAATCAGGTATAGTCTCTATGCAAAGATGCTTATTTTGGAGGTAATAAAAAATTGCACCTCTCTTCTGGCATTACTGTTCTCCAGCTGGGAAAGAATCAAAAATATTTCATTCTCTGGTCAAGGACTAGAATAGACCTATTTGCTTGGGGGATACCTGTCCTTAAATCTGCATAACAAGTATCCACTCCTGTCTTTATCAAGAGAAGCAAAGACTTCAACTGCTTTACAGCAAAGAGTATGTTCACTGAACCAAGTTTTAAAAAAGACATAGAAGATATAGCTCTCCTAGTAAATGTTTGCATACAGTTATCAGGATCTCAGTTCAGTCTTCAGTACCAATGACATGGTGGCACATGTTTGCAACCTAATGTTGAGGATACAGAGACAGGATGATGCCTGGAGCTTGCTGGCCAGCCAACATAGTCTTATCAATTCTAGGAAATTGAAGGAGAAAAATTAACCACCTTAAATACATTTTTTAAGGGAAGAGAAAGAACATATCTAACTTATTTTTATAACATTAGAAATCTTTGTTAGAAAAATCTTTCAAGGCCACTGAAAATAATGTAAATTATTAGTGATTCTCATGCATGAGGATAAATAAAAATCGATCTGTAAGAATGAATTTCTAGGCATTAAACTAACAGTTCAAGGATAAAATAATGACCATGTTGTATCTATGGAAGGATTTTGACATGAGGCTACTACTTGAAAATCAAGTGTCAATTCTGTATATTAGCAGAAGGAAAGAGAAAAATTACTTCAGAGCATAGAGAAAAACATGAAATAAAAGAAGAAATCCATTCATGATAAAAAAAATCTTCCAGAATGACAGCAAAAAAATTCTTCTTTGAAACACAAAGAGTGTCATCTAGAAGCAGGAAACATCCCTAATGATGAAATATGAGAGTCTAACCAGAGATTGGGAAGTGTATTAAATTCTCTCTCTAACCTGTCAAAGCAGACAAACAAAAAAAGAAGAGAGGAGCATGGGATGTTAGGGTTATAAGAGACAACTGAGCTGATTTAACTGTACATCTAGATATGTGCTGAATAATAATTTTTATAAAGTAGTAAGTTGTACATGCCTAGGTGCACAGGAATTCAGTGTGGTGGCCTTGAAAAGGTTAACTAAGCAAATCAATGAGAGCACTAGTACATGCAAAGTAAAGATCTGACAGTCAAATGTGACAATCCAGTTTTTAGGGTTCATCCTTGGATCAGAGAGGGCTTGTTCTATTTTAGGAAGGGGGCAGTTAAAGACAAGGTTACTCTGTGTAAGAGCCTTGGGTTTCCTGGATCTCCTTTGTAGACCAGGCTGGACTCACACTCACAGAGACCTGCTTGCCTCTGCCTCTTGATTGCTGCCATTAAAGTTGTGTGCAACCACACCCAGCCAGTGGCTTGTTCTTTTAACAAGAAATAACATATTTTACTCTGAAATATAATATTTAGAAATCTTGTGATCTGAGGGCCAAGGGAACTAACTAGTAATGAAACATTTTTGTTTCTAAACCATCTGCTAACCAGACAGAATGAAGACAGAATGAGACAAAAAAAAAAAACAACAAACAAGCAACATATTTTAATATGTTTCATACATTACTATACTGAAACTTTAGCTCCCCAAGTTATAGGCCAAAATTATTTTCATGTGAGCAACAAGAGCTCCTTTTACATGATAGGGATATGCAGACACACTGAAGTAAAGATGCTTCTGAGTAGGGCCTGATGGCACAAATAATGTGAGCATTCATGGTGATGGTAAAAGCCGAGAACCTGCTTCCATGTGGCTGGCCATACTTTAATGTCAAACTCTAAGTTATGTACCTGACTTTCAAATACTGTACCTTATATTTAGACCCTTACCTTAATTGTGATAGCTAAAGTGAGCTCAAAATGGATTTAGAAATAATGCAGAGGACAAGTTTATAAAATCATAGGAATAAATGCTAATATAGAGACTAACAAAGTCATAAACACACATACAGGGAAACTCCTGAGTATTTGTGTGTGTGTGTGTAAATGCTGTTTGACTAGCAATCAACGTATTTAAAATCTTGAACAGTTCTCAAAAAATGAAATACAAATGGCCAATAATTATATGACATATGATCAGACTCACTCATCATCAGTGTAATAAAATCAAAACTTAATTAAAATTTTGTCTCTCCAAGTCAGAATGGAAGCCATTAGAAAAATATACAATATCAAATGCTGATGAGAATATGGACAAAAGAAAAAATTTACATGGTGCTGATAAGATTGCAAATCAGTGCAAACACTATGAAAATCTATAGGTAGATCCCTTGAAAAATTTAAAAAGACGTACCATTTCTGAGTCCAAAGATTCTAGTCAGGATGTCACATAGACACTTGCACAATAGTGATTATTGCAGGTATATTCACAACAGCAAATCATGCAACAAATTTAAGTGTCCTGCTCCAAAGGAATGGATAAAGAAAGTGTGGCCTAAGTACACAGTGGAATATTTTAGATCCATAAAGAGTGAAGTTACATCATTTGTAAAAAAAAAAAATACAACTAGATATAATCATATTAAACAAACTAAAACTCCCAGAAGACAGAATTCCATTTTCTCCAATTTTCCATCCACAGAGTCCCTATCTATATATAAAATCACAAATGTAACATGAGGGTAAAAATGAAACTGTGCAGGATAACAAGGGAATAACAGATCATCAACAAGTCAATTATTAAACATTTGATGGTGTATCCCACTGCTTAGCTGCAGAAAAAACTGTACCACTCAGCTAGGAAACAAACCACTCAGCCATGCACGCAATTTGAATAAGTATTAAATGAATTATGGAAATTTAGTGGAGTAAAACAGAAAAACTACAAATTGCAAAGTCCCATATATGTTATTCTGGGATAACTCCATATGTGTGTTTGTGTGTATGTGTGTGTGTGTGTGTGTGTGTGTGTGTGTGTGTGTGTGTGTGTAGTCTATACCTATATGAGTAAGGAGGTGAAGAAAAATTTGACTCTAATAGTACCAGATATGTGTCTTTGTAGAGATGGACATGCCCTACATGGTAATAACAGAAATATACAAAAAGCAAAGGACCAAACACTGTATTTTGACTTTTGTTGTATTTAATATTCTGAACTTCAATCACATTTGGGCAGGAGCTGGACTCAAGAGTGTGAAAAATGAATCTAACTTTATCATAAAAGAACGTTCACTGAGCCCCAACTTTTATTAAATGTAATATTGCTGTGGCCTTTCACACGTAGTAAATACCAATTCTTACAACTTAAGTAAACAAAGGGATGTATATTTCACATAGTTCTTCCTGCCACAGATCTAGTATCAGAATTAAGAGAATGAAGAAAAAAATGTTGATATAAAAAATTGTTAAGAGAAAACCAGGCAGGTTAACCACACATGGACCTTCCTCACACTATCATTTCCCTCAAGTAGATACCTCCTGCCCCACACTATCATTTCCCTCAAGTAGATACCTCCTGCCCAACCACAGTCTACACCTGCTAGAAGAGCAGATAGGCCACCCACCTTTAGACCATCCCCACTCTCAAGCTTCCAACAGACCTAATCCCTAGTTGTCCCTCTCCCATGCTCTTCACTGTGTCCCAATCCAGTCCACACCTCCAGCAGACACTCCCTGACCAATCACAGACCATACCTACCAGAAGACCAGGTAAGGTGCCCACCCACAAACTTCCTCTACTCTCTAGGTAGGCCCCCTCTGATGATATCTCAATCCCTCATTTGATCCTCATCTCTATGTACAAGCCCCCAACTCTGATGGAGTTTCCCTACTGAATCAGAGACCACACAGGCAGTCAGAAATCCAGGCAGACTGCTCGCCTGCAGACCTCCTCCAATCTAGTTGGAATATTAAAGGAGCAAGATAAAAATAACAAATAACATACATAGGTAGACCTATTGGAATTACACCCGATTTATCAATGAAGACTAAATTCTTAGGCCTGACAAATGTCCTGCAGACTCTGAGAAACCACAGATGCCAGCACAGACTATTACAGTCAGCAACAATTTCAATCACCATAGATGGAGAAGCAAGATATTCCATAGTCAAGTCAAATTTAAATAAGATCTATCTATACATCCAGCCCTAAACAAGGTACTGGAAGGAAAACTCCAACCTACAGAGGTTAGCTGCATCCACAGAAACACAGGAAATAAATATATCATACCCACAAACACAAAAGAAGGGAAGCACACACACTGCTGCCACCATGACCACCACCACACCAGCTACAACAAAATACCAGAAATTAACAATTATTGATCATTGATACCTGTCAATACCAATAGATTCCACTCCCCAATAAAAAGACACAGAAGAATAAAATGGATTTGAAAACAGGATTCATCTTTCTGCTGCATACAAGTAGCACAACTTAACACCAAAGATAGACACTACCTCAGAGTAGAGAGTTGGAGAAAGATTTTCTGAGTAAATGTACCTAAGAAGCAAGCTGGTGTAGCCCTTCCAATATCTAACAAAATAGACTTCCAACCAAAATTAATCAAAAGAGATAGGGAAAGACACAACATACTCATCCAAAGAAAAATCCACCAAGACAACATTTTCATTCTTTACATCAAGGCCCCAAACAGAAAGTCACTCCCCTTTGCAAAAGAAACACTACTACAGATTAAATCACACACCTAGACCCTCACACTTTGATAGTGGGAGACTTCCATACCTCACCCTCACCAATGGACAGGTTATCAGACAAAAACAAAACAGAAATACTAGAGCTAACAGATACCATAAACCAAATTGATTCAAAAGAAATGTTCTACAGAAAATTTCACCAAAATAGAAAAGTATATAACTTCTTATTAGCACTTCAAACTTGCTCCAAAATTGACCACATATTTGGTCACATAGCAAGTCTCTACATATACAAGAAAAAAGAAGTATCCCCTTGAATACTATCAGGTTAGCACAGATTAAAGCTGGGTTTCAGCAATAACAACACAAATCATAGAAAGCCTACAAACTCATGGAAACTGAACAATTCTCTACTGAATGACTACTGAATCAAGACAGAAATAAAGAAATTAAATGTTGCTGGGACCTCACTGACCCTGATACCCAGGGTCAGTGGGTGAGAAGATGCAGAGGCAATGATGCAGAATCCTGGAGATGGTAAGCAAGCTCCTTTATTAAACAAAAGGCTTGGATATATATGTTGGACTGTTGGCGGGATTTTGCTTCTTGAGCTGTGTGGTATTTCTTGGTTGACCCTGGGTTGCACATCATCATTTTCCAGTTTGGAGCTTATGGGACAGGTTTCCTCTGTCCAGAGTGCTTGTTGTGTATGAGATAGCCCATTGTTTGCTTAAGGCATGGCCTAGTGCTTAGACCTTACCCACTTCATATCACCCTTTTTATTTTATTTTGTGGCCGTTAGTGGGAATTAGAGTTCTTTGCTCTAATTTTGTTGTCCCCATCTCAGGGGACCCCCCAATATGGTGACTGTGCCTGTCTTAGGTTGGCATGCCTAACAGGCTCTTACCCTTCTCTGGCTACCAGCCCTCGGAGGGTGGTTCCCCTAGAAAGCACCTTGGGTGTGCTGGACATTTGGCCTTAGTATTCAGTCATCAAAGATTATGACCATCCATACATGCTCTGATTCACCCCAGGGCCATGCACCATATGCAATCCTTTCTGAAGCATAGAAGGTGACAAATATTAAGAAATATCATTATATGATATCCTCATATCATATGTACCTTCTGGGTCCCAATGCTGGACTGATATTTTACCTGCATGGTCTGAACTTTTATGGCTGCTATCTTGTACTGAATAAAGGCCATGGCCTTATTGAATAGGCAAGGCTCAAACGTTAGAATGAGGAACACTACCATAAGGGGTCCCAATATTGTTGAGATTAGGGTAGTGGGCCAAGGAGATGAGTTGAATGAGGACTTGAACTGGCTCTGATTTGCTTCTTTCTCTTTTTTCCTCCTATTGAGTCCTTCCTTGACCTTTGTCATGGAAGCTTTGACCAGTCCTGAGTGATCTATGTAAAAACAGCATTCTTCCTCTAAGGCTGCACATAGCCCCCCTTGTTGGAGGAGCATTGGGTCTAGTCCTCACCTATTTTGTAGGATCACTTCTGTGAGGGAATATAGGGATTCCTGCAAGTGAGAGAGAGAACTCTCAAGCTTTTCAATATTTAAGTCAATTGCAGACTCTCAGACTGGAATAGTGTTTCTCTTGGGAGATCAAGGAGGCCACCCCTGTTCTTAACCCAGTCAGGCTGGCACCCAATAGAAGACTAGTTGTAGGACTGTCTTGGTTCTTTCCTGGGGCTGAGCTCCATCTGGTAAGGAATTCTTCATCTGAGTGATAAAGAAGCTTGGGAACTAGTCCAACTAGTACACAAAACCCCTTTTTATTGGCAATAACCTGTGTATGAGCACAGGAGGTCAGTCTCATTGAGCAAGCCCACCAGGTATCACACTGGAGGACAAGGTAGCCAGACATGGTAGCTAAGGGAGGGGTCTTGTTACAGAGGGAGTGATGAGTAGTGGGTACTGTTCCTATACATAACCCCTTTCCACTTAACTGCTGCAGGGTGAGCACCTCCTAGGAGGTGTATTGGTATTGCTCTGAATGATTGCTGGTAGAGTAGTTTCTCAGTGTGGCCATGCCTTTGTAGTAAGGTAGAGATGTATCATAAAAGAACCAGCAGGCATTGGTCAATTCAGGTCAGGAGGCATTTAAAACCCTATATGGTTTTTCTACCAGATATATAAGGGGACTAATGTCATAAGCTTTGGCAGTAACCTGTGTATGGGGGGACATGGTTGTTGTTGACCTTTTAGACTGTGATATTGTGTAAATGTCTACTCTACTCTGGTTTGTGTGAAGTGGGGAGTTAGGGGTGTTTGTGGTTGCTGACATGGGGACAGTCCCCAGGGAGAGAGTGGATTTTCTTAATGGGGAAGGAAGTATGGGTTTCCTTTGTGGGACAAGTACAGTGTTAGATGCAACTGCCATTCTGGTGTTCCCCTGTGTGAGTCTCAAGGTAAACCGTAGACCAGGATTATGCCCAGAATGGTATAATCTCAGCCCCCACATTTTCCCAAGTAGTTCAGTCCTGCTTTTTGCCTTCCTGCATAAACTTGATGATCAATTGATTGCATTTACCTCTCAGGGTGGCCCAAGGAAGGTTAGAAAACCTTTCCTTGTTGTAGCAGGGACCACAATTTACTCTCTCCCTACCCTTGTGGCAGATGCCCATGCCAGGCATTTTCAAGTCACCTGCATATTGTACAGTAATAAAATCCCCTTTGGTGTGTGTGGGGGTTCCAGTGATCCAACCTGTGGATTCACATCCCCAGGCAGCACAACAATATTTACTAGTGCCCCCATATCTCTGAATAGTTTATTTGTCTTGGGAGTGTCCCAGGCATACATAAAATCCATGACTTCTGATCTTACCCCATCTTCTGGGGGAATTACAACCATACCCCAGGAATGGTTCCTGGTTGGATGGGTCCCAGTTCTCTCACACTAGGCCACATAGGTCTACATAGAGGTCAGGAAACCAAGTCTCAGGAGGATATAAGGCAGAGTTGGTCCTGTTGGCTAAGTTTCCAGTTTCTGTATTAACAATAAGCCAGATTTGGTTCATTAGAAAATGAGGATTACCCATTATGATCTCCAATGACAGGAGGAATAGTCCAATGACATAGATGAAGGGATGTTTTGCTGATCCATTGCTGGTCTGATGTCCCAGATTGGCATGCATATTGGCTTTATTTGATCCTGTGGGAAAACACAAACATATCCTTGTCTCCATGTTAACAAGGGAGTGGGAGTTTGCCAGGCATTGGATAGAGGGTCTCTTCATCTGACCAGGGGGAATGTTGTCTCTTTTGGGATGGAGGCCCAATACCTATATGCTGGACTCAGACCTTTCTCATTAAATGATAGGAAATTTGTCTTAAACAGAACTTCTATCAGTGCCAAAATGTGGGTCCCTCTTTGTTTCTTTTGATAAGTTTTGTAGATTTTCTTTTAAGGAATGATTAGTTCTTTCTACTATTGCTTTTTTGTTATGGGTTATATGTAATACCCATGGTATGGTCAATATTCCAGTCCTTTAAGAAATACCTGAACTGCTGGGAGGTATATGCAGGACCGTTATTTGTCTTTTTGGCCCAAGGCACTCCCATGACCATCATAGCGATTTTTAATGCCTTGATGGCCTGTGATGCCTTTTCCCCTGATTGTGCTAGGGCATAGGTAAATGAGAAGCATGTGTCCACTATCACAATGTATGTATTTAAGATTGCCAAAGGGGGAATGGTGGGTAACATCCATTTTCCAGAGCAAGTTGGGGTCAAGGCCTCTGGGGTTGACACCTTGTTTATTCAATGGTCTCAAGGGAGTCAGAGGGGCACGAGTGGTGTAAGTCTGGGTTAGATGTTTGCATTGTGCTATGGGCAGTTTGGGCAGCAATTTGTGCAAGTTATGAGGGGACAAATAAAATTGTTGATGGAGTAGTTTAGCCTGTTCCAATAGGCTGTCATGATGAGCTTGTCAACCCTATCATTGCCTGAAGCAAGCATTCCTGGCAGCCCCAAATGGGATCAGATATGGGTTGTATACCAGGGATGCCTCCTATTCTCTAGCATGTCTTCTATTGCTTTCATGGTCATGGAGATGGGATCTCTAAGGATTTTTAGTTTAGCAAAGGATAACAGCTTGCATGTCTGGGTCACAAATCAGCAGTCTGAAAAAAATGTTTATGGGCATTGACTGGCTCAACTCCAGTAATTTAAGGATGGCCAGGAGTTCTCCCATTGGGATGCAGCCTGGGTTGATTTGGGTATGAGTTATTTCTTTGCTATTGGGCATTGTGATCATTAGGCCAAAGTTTGTTCTATTGGCATCTGTAGAGGCTATAGCTGCTTGAGGAAGAGGGACATTCAAAGGGTTATCAAACAAGCTTAAACTTAACTCAAGAAGTGGTGAGGCTGACGAAAGTTTACCTTTGGGAAAGTGGTTATCCGTGGTCCCTGAAAAACACATCATCATTTTTTTTTGAAGGGAAGGGAATCTGACCATCAGGGCTGGGTATTTTGGAGGGAAAAGAGGAGGACAATCTTGTCTGGTTCTTGGCCCATGTTTCTCCTAGCAGTTGCTCTTGCTTTAATGCACATCTCAAAGGTAATATCAAACTTTGAGGTGATACAGGATAGTTCAGTATGTGATAGATGTATCCAGATTAGGGGGCCCGATTGCCACGGTTCTCCCTTTGTGCCACCCTTAGTCCAAAGGACTAGGGCTGTCAGGGGAACATTTGGATCATGTCTCCTCAGGGAGGCATTATAGGAAAGTTCACTAGCTCTCTCTAAGAGATCCCTGGCCCCCTCCATCAATCGTATTTTTGCAGAGGGAGAAGAATGCCCCACAAGAAGGGAAAACAGTTGTCTCATGTCTTCATCAGGAATTGGAAGAAATTATTTGAGTCAATTAATGGTGCCACAGAGTGCCTAGAGGTCTGTAAGGGAGTAGGACTCACATATTATTATAGAGGCATTGAGGGGTAAGATGACTTGGCTGACTTGGTAAACCAAGGAGGCAAATGGGGGTAGCCACTGTATCTTTTCTGGGACCACCTTGAGGCAAAGGGCTCCTAAGTCCTCAAGGAGCTGGGGCAATAACTCCTGCAGTCTCTGTCTGCTCTGGTGGGCCAACAAGGTACCATCCATATAGTGGATCATTAATACCTCACCAGGTACCCTAGACGCTAGGGCCTATTAAACATATAACTAGCAGATGATTGGATTGTTTTTCATAACCTGTGGAAACACCTTCCAGTGATAACAAGAAGCAGGTTTTTGAACATTGGGCTCCCAGACAGTGAATGTGAGGGAAGTTCATCTTTTCCATTTGTGCATTGATTTGTCTTAAATTTTGCAGAAGGCAAAAATTTCCAGACTTTTTTTTTTATTACAAAAATGGGGGCGTTAAATCTACTGCAGGAAGGTTCAATATGGCCCAATGACAATTGCTTTTCAGCTAACTCTCTCAATGCTGATAGTTTAGGTTCTATAATGGGTCACTGGTTCACCCACACAGGCTTTTGCAATGTCCAATTTAATGGTATGGACCTTGGAATAATTATATCTATGAGGGGGCAGTGGCCCTTAGAATTGGGGGTGAAGGCTAGAATTTCTACCAGATTGACCCATCATGTCATGTGTTATTATATCCTCATAAAAGGTCTAATCATCTGTGGTAAGCATAGCCCCCACTTCCTCTAATAGATTGCAACCCCAAAGAGTATTGCATGTATCAGCTATAATAGAGCAGAATTGCCCATGATTGCCATCGAGGTCCTTCCAGTGAACTGGGTGAAGAGTTGTTTTTGAAGGCTTATCTTCTCCTATTCCAGTAATGGTTGGGCTGTCTTCAAATTTCCATTGTGGGAAATCCTGGGCGTCATATTACAGTGGCTTCTGCCCCAGTGTCTACCAAACTCTTGACGGTCTGCCATTCAGGTTGATGGTCATCATAGGAGAATGAAGGCATATGACAAGTGTCCAAAACATTCTGGGTTTGGAGGTACCCCTTCTTACTTGCTGGGCTGAGGGGTGCCCCTCTTCAAGTTTAAAGGAACCTGGGGAGAGCTTCTACAATCAGTTGCCCAATGAAAACCCTTTTGGCATTTGGGGCATTTGGTCTTGGGTTGAGCTTTAGGACAGTCTTGACAAAGGTGACCTGACCAACTACAGCCCCAGCAAGAATGGTCAAATGAGTTGGGAGAGGATGGCCCACAATCATTATTTTTGGAAACTAATAGTGCATTGAGAGAGATAGTAAGGGCAGCTATGTGCCCTGCCTGAGGGTTGAGATTGCAAGTAGCGATCATCCATTTACAGATGTCTTCATTATGCACTGCTACAACTGCATTGTGGGTAGGGGCATTAAGACCTTCCCTTGTTAATTGTTTAATGAGCATCTCCTTGGTCAGGCAAGGATTCACCCATTTCTCCACTGCCTCATTGACTCAGGCTAAGAAGTCAGTAAACAATTCCCTGGGTTACTGTATCAGATTACAAAAGTAGGCAGTTGGATCCTGAGGAGTGCAGGATTTCAAGGCTTTAAATGAAAGTTCAGAGACCTGCTGAAAATAGGCATGCAGGCAAATTTGGGCTTGAGTCACAGCATTAGCCTATTGGCCCCAGTCAGTCATCTCCAGGGAAATAACAATGTTATATTGAATATTGAGGCATGCCTGTGCCTCAGCCTGGTCATAATAAGCTGCTCGCCAGTTAAGAAAAACAGCAGGTTTAAGCACTGTTTCACCAAATGATATCAGTCATAATAGGTTTGAAGGTGCATGGCCCATTGTCAAAGTACTTGCTCAAAATAGGGGCAGTCAGGGCCTGACTCTTTGTCAGCCTTACAGATCAAGGAAAGATCAACCAGAGGGGTAGGAATCCATGGCTGAGCTGCTGTGTTGGTGCCAACATTAACCAGAAATGCAAAAGGTTTGCTTGGGTGATAACCAGAAAATTCAAGCTAAAGAGTGTCTGGTGTGGTGGTCTCAGTTATCCCTGAGGTAAATGGGGAGCAGAGGATGGGAAAGTTCCCTATGTGTCTCCCCAGGGATAAACAGTACGTTGTGGTTCATCATCCTTAAGGACAGATTTCTTGCGTGGTTTCTTGGTGAGAGGTCGATCTGGCTGTGGAGTGTCCTCTTCCTCATTGGAGGTATGCTCCTCATAAGGCAGTGGAGAGGTGAGGGAAAGTGAGGAGGACTTTTGTTCCACACAATGACCGTTGAGGACTGGAGGACCTCCTCTGTAGTGCCTGATTTTATACATGCTATGATTCTCAAAAGGATGAGGACAAAAGACACGTAGGGGGATTTCCTTTCCTGCATTTCCCATTTCCTGGTTAAAAAAAAAAAAAAAAACACCTCACATTGAGGGGTCCCAGATGTTTTCAGGTGATATCCAAGGAGCAATATCAGAAGCCTCATTCCAAAATTTTTTCAGATGGGAAGTTTTGACTCTAATATCCCTAGTCAGAAGTAGGGACTTAAGGTCCCTGTGTTGGGGATCCCTGGCAGCAGAAGGGAAGTTTCCCATAACAAAGGAACAATACACAGGGGCAGACAAACTAAAGAAGTCAATAATCCACCCAGCAAAGTTCCCAAACCCCTGAGAAGGAGTAAAGGAATTTACAGCAACTGGAGAATTGAAGACTGACCATGAATTTAAGAAATCAGCCACCACCCTAGTGGCTTTTATCTGGTGGTCATGTTACTGGTTTGCAAAGGAGAGAGAAAGGTAAATAAAAGGACACTGTCCACATCCCACAGGGCTGTCAGAACCCTCCCAGAGAACAAAGAGCCTTTCAGTCAATCCCAGATAGTTGCCCTGGGGAAAAGAAGTCAATCAGCTCAGAGTTGGTGGGGGCCCTTGTGAAGACAGGGCCATAAGAAAAAAAGAGTGTGTGTTTGGAGCCTAATGTGAGTGCTTTGTTGGGGACTTCCAGTGGTCCATATGCCCATACTGTGTCTCTGGAGAGAAAAGACTGATTGGAGGGTCAATTCTTGACCCCATTTTCCGGGTGTTCAACCCTTATGTGGAAACACTGGGTGGATCAAAAGTAGACAGAGTGTGTCCTAAAGACAAAACAAATGGGGGAAAAGAATGAAAAGACACAGAGAGGAAAAGACCCCAATACTCACCACTTGGGGGAAGAAACCAGAAAATGTAAAAAGGGGTCAACTCACTGAGAATAGCCGAGGGAGGTGAATCAGCACTGCCCAGTCAAGTGAAGGATCAGGACAGCAAGTCAACCAGCAGTAAAGAAAAAAGATGACCCAAAAGAGGAAGTTAAAAAGGACCCAAGAGGCAAGGCCCAGGTAGGTGTCCATCAATGTTGGGGAGCCAGAATGTTGCTGGTGCTGTGGCTGGGATCTCACTGGACCTGATACCCCGGGTCAATGAGTGAGAAGACCTGGAGGCAATGATTCAGACTCAGGGAGATTGTAAGCAAGCTCCTTTATTAAACAAAAGGCTAGGGTACATATTTAGGGGTGTTGGTGGGCTTTAGCTTCTTGAGCTGCCATCGTGTTTCTTGGTTGGCCCTGGGTTGCACATCATCAATTAAAGATTTCCTAAATTTCAATGAAAATGAGTTAATACATACCCAAACTTATGGGACACAATGAAATAGGCACTAAGAGAAAAGTTCATAACACGAAATGCCTACATAAAAATTTAGACAATCTCATACTAGCAACTTAACAACATCCCTGAAAGCTCTAGAACAAAAAGAATCAAGCATACCCAACAAGAGGAGATGGCAGGAAATAATCAATCTGAGGGCTGAAATCAATAAAATAACAACAAAGACAAGCAATATAAATAATCAATGAAACAAAGTTGGGGTTCTTTGAGAAAGTATATAAGATAGACAAACCTTTATCCAAAAGAATGAAAAGACACAGAGAGAATATTCAGATTAACAAAATTAGAAACCAAAAGAGGGGCATAACAATAGACACTGAGGAAATCTAGAGAATCATAAGAACATACTTTAAAGACCTATACTCCACCAAATTGGGAAATCTAAAAGATTTCTAAAATTTCTAAAATCTAAAAGAAACAGGTAATTATCTTGATAGATAGCACTTACCAAATTTAGATCAAGATTAGGTAAACAATTTACATAACCCCTATAAATCCCTAATGAAATAGAAGCAGTGGTTAAAATCTTCCCCAAACCCAAAAAAAAAAAAATCCCAGGGAAAGGCTGTTTTAGCACAGAATTCTACCTGGCATCCAAAGAAGAGTTAAAGCTAATAATCCTCAAATTATTGCACAAAACAGAAACAGAAGAATCACTGTCAAATTCATTTTATGAGGCCATAGTCACCCTGATATCCAAAACACAAATATTCAACAAAGAAAGAGAATGACAAACCAATTTTCTTTAAGAATGTAGGTACAAAATTCTTAACAGAATATTCACAAACTAAATCCAAAAACAGATAAAAAAAAATCACCCACTATGATCAAATAGACTTTATCCCAAAGTTGCAAAGATGGTTCAACATATGAAAATAAGTTAATGTAACCCACTGTATATACAAACTGAAAGAAAAAACACAAATGATTTTCTGATGAGAAGCTGAAAAATCCTTTGACCTAATCCCAAACCCCTAGTGATAAAAGTACTGGAGAGATTATCAATACAAGGGACATTCCTTAACATAGTAAAGGCAATTTGTAAGAAGCCTATAGCCAATATCAAATTAAATAGAGAAAAACTCAACTCAATATTATGAAAATTAGGAACAATATAAGGCTCTCCACTCTGTCCATATCTATTCAACATAGTACTTAAAGTTCTAACTCAAGCAATAAGACAACTGAAGGAAACCAAGGGCATATATAGAAAAAGAAAAAAAATCAAAGTATTGGTATTGTTATTTGCAGATGATATGGTATTATACATAAGCAACCCCAAAAATTCTACTTGGGACTTCCTATACATGATAAACACTTTCAGCAAAGTAGGCTATATATAATATTAACTCAAAAAAAGTAGGAGGATGACAAATGTACTGAGAAAGAAATGAGGGAACAATACTCTCCACAATAGCAACAAACTATATGAAATATCTTGGAGTAACCCTAACAAGGCAAGATAAAGGCTTATATGACAAAAAACTTCAGATCTTTGAAGAAATCCATTGAAAAAGTTATCAGAAGATGGCAAGATCTCCTATGCTCATGGATCAGTAAAATAAACAGTATAAATGGACATCCAACCAACAGCTATCTAAGACTCAATACAATTACCACCAAAATTCCAACACAATTCTTTATAGATCTTGGAAGGACAATATTCAATTTCATATGGAAAAAAATGCAGGATAGCTAAAACAATCCTGAACAATAAAAGAACTCCAGAGGTATCATCGTCCCTGATTTCAAGCTGTACTATAGAGTTATAGTAATGAAAACCACATGGTATTGTCATAAAAAGGTAAGCTGATCAATGGAATCATATGAAAGACTCAGACATAAATCAATACAACTATGGACACCTGAGTTTTGATAATGAATCAAGAGAGACACAATGATAAAAGAAAGCATCTTCAACAAATGGTGCTGGTCTAACTGTATATCTGCATATAGAAGAATACAAATACACACACATTTATCACCACACACAAAACTCAAGTCCAAGTAGGTCAAAGACCTCAACATAAAACCAGATATACTGACTCTGATAGAAGAGAAAGTAGAGAATAGCCTTGAAGACATTGGAGACAACTTCCTAAGCAGTATACCAAACCACAGGCATTAAGATCAACAATTAATAAATGGGATGTCATGGAACTAACAAATTTCTGTAAGACAAAGGACACTGTCAATAGGACAAAAGAGCAGCCTACATAATGGAAAAAGATTTTTAACAACTCTACATCTGATAAAGGGCTAACATCCAAAATAACTACAGAATGCAAGAACCTAGACATCAACAAACCAAATAGTCCATTTAAAAAATGAGGTATGGAAAAAAACAGAATTCTTAAAAGAGGAATCTTAAATGATGAGAAACACTTAAAGAAATGTTCAACATCCTTAGCAATTCAAGGAAGTGTAAATCCAAACTACTTTGAGATTCCATCTAACACTTACAAAAGAATGGTTAAGATTATTAACAGAAGTGACAGCTCATGATGGTGAGAATGTGGAGCAATGAAAACACTCCTCTATTACTGGTGAAAGTGCAAACATGTATAGTCACAATGGAAACCCATACAGTGTTTCCTTCAAAATTGAGAATCAATCTACCTCAAGACCCAGGTATACTACTGTTGGGAATATACCGAAAAGATGCTCCATCTTACCACAAGGACAATTGCTCAACTATGTTTATTGTGGCTTTATTCATAAAAACCAGAAACTTGAAAAAATCAAGATGTCTCTCAACTGAAGAATGGACTTAAAAATGTGGTACATTTAAACAATGGAACATTATTCAGCTGTTAGAAAAAAATCATGAAATTTGCATGCAAATGAATGGAGCTAGAAAAAATTATCCTGGGTGAGGCAACCCAGACCCAGAAAGACAAACATGGTATGTACTCAATTATAAATGGATATTAGGTGTTAAGTAATGGATAATGACATTACAATCCACTGACAGAGAGGCTAAGTAGCAAGAAGTTCTAAAGGAGGGGAGGGTGCATGGATCTCACTGGGAAGGGAAAATAGTAGAATAGATTTTTGTGGATGGATTGGGGATGAGAAAAGATGGGAACAAGAGGATCAGATGGGGAACAGGGGGACAGAGGGACAGAGGGACAGAGGGAGAGAGTACATAGTATGGAGAGAGAAAACTATATTTGTGGAGCTTTGAGGTCAACATGTGAAACCTAGTGAAGTGGAAACTTCCTGGAACCTATGAATGTGACCTAGTGGGGGACTTCTAGTACTGAAGGATATGAAGCCTGAACTGGCAAGGCATATCATAACCAGGCAAGGCATCCAGTATTGGTACTGGGACACCGACCTGTCCATAAAATGGTCAACATATAACCTGTCCTGCCTGCAAGATGTGTTGGGCCAATGGTGGCTCAGAGCTTGTGGGAGTGACCAACCAATGACTGATCTAACTTGAGGCCCATGGCACAAGATGGAGCCCATACCTGACATTGCCTAATGGCCATGAACCAGAAGCTGGATATCTCTGAGACCTAGGGTAGTACCAAGAACAACAGGACCAAAAAAAAAATCAATGAAATGATTCCTAATGACATTCTGCTATACTCATAGATTGGTGCCTACCACAATCATCAGAGAGGCTTTCTCTGGCAGCTTAATGGGAGCGGATGCAGAGACCCACAGTCAAACATTAGGCAGAGGTTGGGGTACCCTGCAGAAGAGTAGCAGGAAGGATTGTAGGAAATAGAGGGGTCACCAACACCAGGATAACACAACCCACAGCTAAACAAGGCTCATAAGTGCTCACAGAGACTAAAGAGGCAATCGTGGATCCTGCATTTGGTCTCTGCCAGGTCCTCTGCATATGTGTTATGGTTGTTTAGCTTGGGGATTTTCTGGTACTCCTAATAGTAAGAGTGGGGCTGTCTCTGACTCTTTTGTCTGCTCTTGGGACCCTTTTCCTCCTACTGGGTTGCCTTGCCCAGCCTTTATATAAGGGTTTGTGCCTAATCTTATTGTATTTTATTATGCTGTGTTTATTTGATATCTCTGGAAGGGCTGCTCTTTTCTGAAGGGAACTGGAAAAGCAGTGGATTTGGAGGGTAGGGAAAGTGGAGAGGGAGTAGAAGGAGTGGAGGGGGGGGAGAAACTGTGGTTGAGATGTATTGTATGAGAGAAGAATAAATAAAAAGGAAAAAGAAAGAAAAAATTAAACTGTATTTTTCATTGAAAAAATTTTGATAAGTTTTGACCATGTTTTTCCCTTCCCTCAATTTCTGCTAGTCCCTCCCCACCTCCCTACTTAGCCAACTTTATGTTTTTTCTTGCTCTCTATCTCTTTAAAACAACAACAACAAACAAAAATAAAACAATTAAAAAAACAAGAAATACGCAGACACACACACACACACACACACACACACACACACACACACACGGTTGACAAATTGTGCACCTTATCTGGGGGTCAGAGAACAGAACAGCCACAATATTAAATGTAGAGGTTAGGCAGTGGTAGCACACGCCTTTAATTCTAGCATTCCAGAGGCAGAGATCCGTGGGGATCTCTGTGAGTTCAAAGCCACACTGGAAACAGCCAGGCATGGTGCCACACGCCTTTAATCCCAGGAAGTGATGGCAAGAAGCAGAAAGGTATTTAAGGTGTGAGGACCAGGAACTAGAGCCTGGTTAAGCTTTTAGGCTTTTGAGCATCAGTTCAGCTGAGAGCCATTTGGATGAGGACACAGAGGCTTCCAGTTTGAGGAAACAGGATCAGCTGAGGAATTGGTGGGGCGAGGTGGCTGTGGCTTGTTCTGCTTCTCTGTTCTTCCAGCATTCACCCCAATACCTGGCACTGGGTTTGTTTTTATTAATAAGACCTTTTAAGATTCATGCTACACACACACACACACACACACAGAGAGAGAGAGAGAGAGAGAGAGAGAGAGAGAGAGAGAGAGAGACAGAGAGAGACAGAGAGACAGAGAGACAGAGAGAGAGACAGAGAGACAGATACCAACCCACAGAAATGGAAACCAAAATATACAAAGAACCAATAAGAGAAAAAAATGCCAAAAATAAAGCAAAATGAGATTAAAAATATCTGCTGAAATATCTTTGAGTTCATTTTGAATTTGCTAACTAATCTTGTGCATGGGGCCTGCACTGAAGTGTGGTTATTATACCCATTGAGACTGCATTAGAGAAAACTATGTTTTGTTTTGGGTTTTTGTTGTTGTTGTTGTTGTTGTTTGTTTTTGGGGTTTTTTTTGCCAATAGTATTGGTTGCAGACAGCTTTTTGAAAAAAAACCTGATAAAATAAATAAATTCAATGAATTAAGTCATTATATAAATTAGCATTGAAACTGTATTTAGTTGTCATCAAAAATTATTTTTCCAAAAAGTTTGAACTATATTTATAGGTACAACAAGGAGAAGCTTGTGAAATGATTTCTCAGAACATTTTAAATGAATGTGGAAATGAATCTGCAGAGGAAGAAAGCTAAGTGCATTAACTGATGCCATGTTTCTGCCTTTCCCACAGCAACTTTGTGTTGAGGTCTAGACAAGGCTACTGGAGTACATACCCCTGAATTCCCAGAAACCCCTGAGGAATTACATTCTGTGTGGCATTACAGCTGTCTTAGAGAACTTTCCTTTTGTTTCTTTTCCACTTTTCCCTGTATGGGCATGTTTTGGCCTAAGGTTGATGTCAGAAATCATCCTGAATTGCTTTTCCAACTTATCATTGAATAAAGGTCTTAGTCAGAACTAGAGCCTGACAATACAGATAATCTCACTAGTCAGCTTGTTCTATGGATTCACTGGCCCTACCTTCCCAGGCTGGAATTACAGGTGAGCCAGGAGGCCACCCTGCCTATATGTGGGGTTTAAACTTTTGCCCTTATGCTTGAGCTGCATTGGCTTAAACCACTGAGCCACACTCACAGCTACCAGCATTTTTTTTGGGGTGTGTGTGTGTGTGTGTGTGTGTGTGTGTGTGTGTGTGTTGTCATGTATGTATGTGGCTAGTCATCAAGTAGCAACTAGGGCAATTTGAGTAGATAGCCCAGGGGCTCTGGCCTTAACAAATTGGTCCTTGCTGCTGTCTGCCCAGAAGCCTCTTCTTTTTTTTTTGCAAAAGCTATATCTATCACACACCATATTGTGAGACTTGTAGAAACCTCTGAACCTCTGTGTAACTTGGTGGGAATCCACCATGTTGTAGCTCCAGCCTGCATGCCGCAAACCCATCATAGCCAGGGAACATATCATTGTACCTACTTCATTGTCCCTGTAACAGTTTCTAAATATGAGGGACATGAAGTAGGAAGGTGTTCTTAGCTATATTTATAATCTCTTCTTACTCTATCTCAGGGTTTAGGTAGAAACTCTTGCCATCATGTGTGGGCACCATTTGTAGCTGAAAGTTTTCCTGTGTCCTGCCTGGCCCACAGTTAGGACAAATCTCTCTCACCCAATGGTCCCACAGCCGCCCAGACGCAAAGAAACACACATAAGCTAATATTATTTTTAAATTATGGCCATGTAGACTTCTTGTTATCTAGTTCTTATATCATAAATTAACCCATTTTTATAAATCTATGTTTGCCTTCCATTTTCTCATCTTTCCACCATGACTCACTGTTTCTCCATGGCCTCAAACAATAAGGACAAGTGACCATAGGCTACAGCCTATAAAACTAGGGGCCAAAATCAAATTTCAGTTTTCTTCACTTGGTTACTTGAAGTGATTGATAGATAGCTCATTAACCCACAGCATATCCAGCTGTACCTACATGAGGTTAAATGAAAGAAAATATGCTTCTGAGAGAGAGAGAGAGAGAGAGAGAGAGAGAGAGAGAGAGATCATGAGAAGAAACTTCAGAAAAATTCTCCAAACAGAAAACATGTATATTTTATTTCAGGAGCAGAGGGAAGTTCTGCACACATGATCTAGTTTGAGCTGAGCTTCATGACAAAAAGAATGGAAGAGACAGGTGTAAGGCAGAGACAGTGAAACCACAGCACAGCCTGACATTTTAACTCTGTCCAGGTGGCAGGGACAGAGTGAGACAGAGTGGTGAACTTATTTATAGTCAAATTACCACACAGATGGTATTTCATTATAGCCACCAGCAGTGTATTGATAAGTATACTTCATGTGGGAATCTGAAGGAATAAATTGACTTTAAGCCTCTAAAGAGATAATGTGCAATTTGTGGATGTTCAGAAGTTAATAGAAGAGACTCCACACAGAGAGTCATCCTAAGAGAATGCAGTTAATAGAATGAGAGATAACCCACAATGTTTTACCCTTTGTATCCACACCAAAAGTTGCCTTGAAAAAAATAGTAAATTTATCACTGTAACAACTCTTGCAGATGTATCTCCTCTCTTCCTTTGCATATTTAGAAACTGTTACAGAGAGCTCAGTTAACTTGCAATTGAGTGAACAGTTTGGGTGGTGCTTCACACTGACATTGGTCAAGCCAACACGACTGAGTGTCATTGATGGTCATTTCTGGGTATGTCACCTTATTGCCTGCCATCCTGAAGTAGACAATATCTTGGTCCAGGAGATATGGCAAGTAATTACATTGATAGTTAGGTCTATGGTGATGGAATGGAGTGGTTGGAACTTCCTTGTAGGCAGGTAGCATGAAGGTTAGAGGATCCTTATCCTGGGCATCCATCTACTACTCCTCCCTGCCACTCACCAGCTGCAAGTGATTTGAGGAGATGCTAGAGTACATAGGAAATGGAAGGATAACAAAAGAAGGGCTCCATGATGCAGCTACCAAGAGGTCAATCCATCATAATGTGGAACCTTAAAGTGATGCAGTTGTCCAGGCTCCCCCACACTCTGTAAGTAAACTCCCACCTGTGCTCTCTAAGTATATCCAATAAACTCACTAATTTCACCAAGTCAGACATTGGTGTAATTGCACTTTGGCCTGTTGGTGCAGTATTTGCAGTGAGGTGTTTGTTTTCATCTCCTCAGGAAAAAAAAAAAATGTAACAGACTACGTGTGGCTCCTCAAACTTCACTGTTCAAACAGCCAACCTTTGGACAATTGGATCCATCCAAATCTCCCTTCTCGCTGGGCCTTCATTTTGTGTTTAATTAAAATGTGGAACAACACATCCTCTTCTCCATATTCATTATTCACACAAAGTTACCAGAGTCACATACAAGTGACAGTACAATATTGAGAATTTCTATAAAAGCATCGCTCACCATCACGCTTCTGTATTTACTGCTATTTAACAAACAGCAGATTGCCATCTCTTGGCTTGGTGAAGCCAGCATATGCAATAAATAAAGAGTTTAGCAACATTTAATTAATAGTACAGTCTCATTATTATTTATGTGAGCTCATTAAAAGCTACTGATTTTTTTTCAATCAATCCATTATTTTGAAATAATAAGTAGTGTTATTATAATCAAATTATAAATCTGAGGAAAAGAGAACACTCACATAAGAAACATGCAGAACTATCTACCCTTAAGAAGGGAGTCACTTAAAACTGTCAAAACAGCAACTTTTGCTGAATGCAATCACTTCTTTAAGCTGGATTCAAGTCCTTGCTAACTTAGACATGAGGGAAATTGCTATTAAATGTAATTACTATTTGGGCAAAAGGAACAACAGTTAAATGAAGTCAATAATAAGATCCAGGCAGTTTCTCAAATGAGAAATATTCAACAATTAATAGTTAAATAAAACTGGGTTCACCTAATTTTCATCCTTGTATTAAACCAGAGCAATGAGCACCTTCCATGACCACCGAGCCCAGTGACATGACACAATCACAGGGGCACAGGATTCTGGAGAAAGCAATGATAGCAGCCAGTGGGAGGTCCAATCACCTAGGACTCTAAACAGCCCAGGCGTAGGAAGGAGCAGCTGGCTGCTGAGGGTGCTGAGACATCATTTCAGCGTACCGGGGAGAGCAATCTCTCCATACAAGTTTGCTGCTTGAATCAGCAATGGTCATTACTGGAGACACATGTGCCCCAAGTACACACACACACACACACACACACACACACACACACACACACACACACACGGGTGAGGTAAGTACATGTGGTGGCCAGAGTTAAATGTCAGATGTTGTTTCTCGGGCACTATGCACCTTTTTTTCTGAGGTAGAGTCTTTCACTGACTTGAAACTTACCAAGAAGGCCAGACTGGGTGGCCAGTGAAACCGCAAGGATATGTCTGTATCTACATCTGGGATGGGAGGTCTGGGGTTACAAGCATGCCTAAGTTTTTTCATGAATTCTACAGATTCAGGTTCTACTCATTGAGCCATCCCCCCAGCTAGAGACTCTTGATTCAGCCCTTCTAACCACAACAAGTAAGACTAGCAAAAAGGAAGGTAGACTAGAGGAGAACAGTGAGAGTCATGGAGTAGATAATTCATCTTCAGAAGTACGTGTAAAACAGATCAAATCAGGGTAAAGCATAAACTCACATTTTCAAAAAGATTGGGAGGAAATAGTTTCCAGAGAAATCTATACAACTGTAGTTTGGCATGCATGTTTAAAATGTAGATTTCTTTGTCTCTCTCCAGAGACTATTATTGTTGGGCAAACTAAACAAAATTATCTTTAATGTAAAGCATTAGAGTGTGTGGCATGTAAAAATGCAAAAGCAGGATAAGAAGTGACTGTTACACTATTGATGATGATTTTTTTCTGTGATAGAGATGAAGTCAATGGGGCCCTAATGAGCATCTAAACAGAGGGATTGCATCCTAGGGTGGGAGTCCTCTCCTGGAGTTTCTTAACCTCAGCATACCTGGGCTATTTTTAAATTAAATTTTGGTGTGTGTGTGTGTGTGTGTGTGTGTGTGTGTGTGTGTGTGTATAATGGGAGTAGGGGTCTTCATGGAAGCATAAATTCCTTGGAACTGGAGTGACAGGTGTTTAGAATGCCTAATGTAGAACACAGGACTGGACACTCTGGCCCGTTCATATATCACTGAGCACATCTTCAATAGGTGATCTACAGCTCTGATCAGAGTTATAGATACAGAACCATCAAGTACATTTAGTAAAATTGTGTGTATTTAATATATTTTAAATTCAGTGCCAGAAAACACCAAAGTTCTAACATGATACACAGTCTTTTGCTCAAATACAAAAGCTGTGTGCTTAATTTTGGTAGTTTATTTTTATTTTATCTTCCTTCAAAGGAAGCAGAGGAGAGCAGAGAACTCAGCAAATATTACTGAATAAATATTTTTTTGTTCTGGCTATTAAAGCTCTGACCCCTACTGAGGCAATTCAGTAGTGAATCTACAGCCATCTGGTTATCACAGATATGGAATACAAAACTTTTGGAAAGTTAGGGTGCTACCCCCATTACCTACATTATACTGTCTTCATTCACCGCCTTCAACTTCAAACTGATACTCAAGCAAACAAAGAGCAGAAGCATGCAGTGCCTGTATGAAGGCTCATTCCTTTGCCATCACTATTGGCTCTCATTTCTTCTTCTCACACTGGGGACAATGTGAAGACCTTGCCTTTCTTCACAGTAGAATTTGGTGAAATGCTTAGTCACTCACTCCCCATGCACAGTGAGCTAAATCAATTTACTTTTGGTGAAAGGCTCTGTCTGTCTGTCTCTGTCTCTGTCTCTGTCTCTGTCTCTCTCTCTCTCTCTCTCTCTCTCTCTCTCTCTCTCTCTCTCTCTCTCTGTGTGTGTGTGTGAGATAGAAAAATGAAAGGGACACATGTTCTTCTGTCAAATTTAATGACTCTCAGAAGTCATGTAAAATCAGCAATTCACCAGCAAGTGGAAGGGCCTGGCTGGAAGATGGACTGGTAGTCCTGACGGATTCCAAACGTACTGGTGTGGAACTGGGAAAATATATCTATATCAATATATATTACTCAGTACTAAATCTGATAAACTTTGTCATTTATGTCTTATTTAATGATGCTTTTGAGAGTTTGATGATTCATCCTGTCATATTTTGCATAGAAATCAGGGGAAAATAAGAAAAAAATAAGGTTGGGCTATAAAACAAATGTTTTTGAACAGCTTGATCTATTACTCTTAGAAATTTAACCACATTAGAGTTTATGGTCTGATGTTTTTAAAGCTTCTTACTCCTTTCAGCCTATTTAATATCCATGAAGAATGAATATTTTTAAATTTGATTATATGATTTATGCATTACAAAATCCTATTCATACCCATAGTGGATATAGAAACCAGAGCAAGGACTCAGACAATCTGACTTTATGCAACTGTGCAGTCCTGAGTCACTGAGGACACCTGGACCCAGCTTAGTATTATCCAAGCAGGAGAGCAGAGATGGGGCAACAGACTGTGGTAGCAAAGCAGGAGGCATTATCCTTCTGTAAGGGGCATCTCCTTCCCTGCCAGAGGAGACATAATACCAACTGCTCAGCTGGGAAGTGGAGGATTTGGTTTCTCCTTCCCTCTTCTACCCCTAGTGGCAGTCTGCTGGCCTCTCTGGCTCTGAGATTCTAAAATATTCTCTCATTAGAATCCTACAGAGTTACATCCTTCACGCATTGCTGTGTAGCAGTTTTTTCCCAGTTGAAACACTGGTGGGGAGCATGATTTCATCTCATAAAGAAAGCAGAACTTACAAGTCTCTGAAAGCTACTGAGACCTAAGGGGTCCACAAGACCCTGCCTCAGGAAACAGTAATAGATACCAAGCAGAAGCGCCTCTGACCTGCTAAGGGGCCTGCGATCCCGAGTCATCACCCATGCTACAGCAGGCTTTTGGATGACTCAGCTGCATTTAAATCATCCATCTATGCTATAAATAAATGCTATAAATAAAACTAATACACGGATTGGTTCCTCAAGTTGGACCTTGATGAAATTGTTTCCTCGATCTGTCATTAGTACTGTATGTGGGATGAGTAGATGTGTACTTTTCACAGGTAAAAGCCATTCCAGATGCCATGTGATCCTCCAGTCTGTTCTCCTACCAATTCAAACTCTTGCTTTGCTTCCTTGCTCACGGTACTTCCCACAGCCCTTCTCCTTACTGCTAATTCCCATGGTGCCCACTACAAAGTGAATGTAAGGGCTGGCAGATAAGCTTAACTTCTCAACCAGAATCTTGGTCGCAGAGCTCCTGTCCATCACTAGACATCACTTGCTGAAGAATATTCATGACCCAGAACCATGATTGCTGTGAGATGGTCTGTATGTCAAATGTGTTGCTCTGATTGGTCAATAAATAAAACACTGATTGGCCAGTATCCAGGCAGGAAGTATAGGCAGGACTAACAGAGAGGAGAATTGAGAGAACAGGAAGGCAGAGGGAGACACTGCCAGCTGCTGCCATGACAAGCAGCATGTGAAGATGCCGGTAAGCCACAAGCCACATGGCAAGGTATAGATTTATAGAAATGGATTAATTTAAGATGTAAGAACTAGATAGCTAGAAGCCTGAGCCATTAGGCCAAACAGTTTAAATAACATAAGCGTCTGTGTGTTTATTTTATAAGTGGGCTGTCAGACTGCCTGGGCTTGGCAGGACCCAGAGAGAAAACTCTCCAGCTAAACATGATATTCATCATCCTGGCATGGAAAGAATGTGTGACCTTAGGCAGTTCAACTGGAATCAGAAGAGAGAAATGTCTAAGACTGGTGCTGGTACTGTGGGGCCACAAAGATGAGAGTATAGAGAGGAAGATGAATATCCTAGAGATAATCTTCATGGTGTACTTAATTACAGGCTACTGCCAGTTTCTCTTCCATAGCCTGATTGACACTAAAAGCAGACTCATGAGGCTTAAGAGCTGCTGGGTAAAACTACCTGTTTGTAGTCAGAAGGTTCCTCCGGACCTGCAGTCCCTCAGCCTCTTATAAAATAATTATTCAAAGGCTTAATATTAATTATCACTATATGGCCTATGGCAGGCTTCTTGCTAGCTGTCTCCTATAACTTAACCCATTTCTATTAATCTATAAGTTGCCACATGGCTGTGGCTTACCGGTACTTTCACATCCTTCTTCTCCTTTGGTGGCACCTGGCATCTCTCTAGCCTCCACCTTTTTCTTTCCTGTCTCTCTCCTTGGATTTCTTGCCTGCCTCTAAGCTGCCCTGCCATAGGCCAAAGCAGCTTATTTATTAAACAATGGAACAACATATATTCACAGCATACAGAAAGACATCCCCCAGTTCCTGTTCTTTCTACACTTTGCAGCCTATGCTCCACAACCCATCTTTGTACTAGACTCACACTGTATTCTTCCACCTCATTCCCTATCCCTGTCTTTTTAGCAGGACTATCAAGGCCATACAAAAGACTTTCATGAGAGAGAGGCCATGAATTTTTTTATAAGCAGCTACTTGCCCTGAAAACAGCTCACGGTGACATTGGTTACTTCCAAAATCTTCATTGCTGGGTAGATACCACATTCTCCTGCCTCTTACACATGTTTTAACCATCAAAAGCCAAAATGAGTCTGAAACAAGCAGTTTCTTAGAAGGCATTTGTTATCCTTTCATGGAATGTCTACTAATGTAAGTCTCTTAGATCTGAGTCTAAAACATGTCATTTTATCTTTCATTTCTCAACCTTTCATTTCTCCTCTTCTAACCTGTGACCCACACCTGCTAGGAAAACCTCTTTTCTGATTCCTACTTGGTCTACCAACTCTTCAAACACTCCAAGTTGATTCCCATAAAGCCTCAGTTGATCAGTGCCTCCCTGCATCCTTCCATGTACCGTACAGCAAGGAACATACTTTCTTCTGGTGCCTTGGTTCCAGTGGGAGCACAAGCATAAGAGCACAAAAGTTCTAGTAGATTAACGAACTAGCCGTGTCTACTTGTACTAAAAAGAGTCATTGAATGAATGTATGAAAGGGGAAAAAAGAAACAAGAGAAAATGCCCTAACTTCATTTCTGCTGCTTTGACAAATATCCTATCAAAATGTAACACGAGTGGAAAGGTTTTCTGTGGCTTACAATTCCAGGTTATTATTCATTAGTGCAGGAAAGTCAAGGCCAGAACTTAAATCATCAAACCTATGGTCAGCAACAGAGAGAAAACAAATGCATGGACCATTGCTCTCTTTCTTGTCCTTTCTACTCTTTGGGTCTGGTCCATGTGATGGCACCGCCTTCATGGACTGGGTCTTCCTGCATCAAATAACAATCAGAACAATCCCCCACTGTAGTTTCCACAGGTCAGTCCAATCTAGGCAATTTCTTATTTTGAGGTTCTGTTCATAGGTGAATCTACATGGTGGGGAATTGGACTTAAAACAAACCATCATTGGAACAGTGTTCCCGGGGAAGTGATCATCACTGGAGCAGTGTTCCCGGGGAAGTGACCATCACTGGAGCGGTGTTCCCGGGGAAGTGACCATCACTGGAGCAGTGTTCCCGGGGAAG
>CABHPP010148410.1:411-28593 GCA_902168425.1 Peromyscus attwateri
TTCTTATGCCCTGGAAGAATGCACTAAACTAGATACCTTCCTGTTTCAAGCTCATAAAACATGGACAAGATAACACCATTTTAATTTTTTAATATAAAAATAAAGGTGATGCTGAAAACCCAGTGAATAGAGCATGTGGACACTGCTATTCTTTTTTTGCCAGCACCACCTACAAGGGTTAGACCTGCACACAGGCTGATACTGGATTTAGCTCTAGGCACAGACAAAAGATGGGCGGCAGTAGGCAAAGCCATTGCTCTGTCCTGATTCTTTTGCAATATTAACAACTCCTGTGTATTACCTCCCTATATACCTTCACTTCTTTGCCTAGAAGGTTGGCCTCAAGCTGTTAGTTCTTCCTTTGAGAGGCAATGTAAGATTAGAGCATCCTGGGGATTCACATTCCTCCTAGGGAAGTCTTTAATTGATTGGTCTGTAACCACTCAAATGCCCTTACAGTGAGGATGGATCGAAAGAAAGACCTTTAAACTTCCTTCAGATTCTAGTCAAACATTCCCAAGTGGGATTTCCCATGGTATTCTACCATTGCTTGGCCCAAAGCCCATTTCAGTCCTACTCCTCCGTGTTCTTGCTTCTCTTGGGAGCACTTAATAATAAACCACCTCCACATAAATCTAACTGCAATGTCGACGTCTAATGCCAACCTAAAACAACGAGTACTTGCAAGGCAGAGACTCTGTGCTACGTTAAATCTAAAAGCCACAAAATGTGCCAGGAAGCCTAGGGAAACCACAACGAAGCTGGGGAGGAAAAACACATAAAACATTCCACCATGAGAAAGTGCCTCTCCAACACAAGTGTCTAAAGTCAGAATTCACGTTATTTAAGAGAACAGGAATTCCTGAGCTGAAAAATGAATGTAAGTACTGGTTTTGAGCAAAAAAGATGCAAACAGACATTCAAAACTAATCTACAGCAAGTTTTTCCACAAACAGGGTGGAAAGCGGAGGTGTTGGGTAAAGGGAAAAGCCCGTAATCTAAAAGCCTGCAAACCATAAAAGTTTGATCTTGATAAAAATATTTTGCAGCAACTGAAATGATTATATGACCCAAAAAGAAAGCAGCAGTATGTGAACAAAGCAGTATGTTTGAAAGGATTGAAAAAAATAATGAATGAAAACGTTAACACCAGAGAAAAACCATAAAATGTCAGGTTTTAGGACATTGTAAGAAACACCCCACCCCATGAAGAGTAAAGTTGCCAGATAGAAATGAGTTTGATGAAATCCACCATAATGCAAGAACTTTTCAGCCACAAACATCATTGCAGCAAGCAATTTAGAGTACAAGAAAAAAATGGATTCCAAGCTGGCAGGAAGCTGAGATCTCACATTCTTACTGTAAACACGAAGAGACAGAACTTAACCATAAACATTAAGCAGCAAGCACAAACAGGAAGTGAGGCAAACCTGCCAACATTCAATGCCCGCCTCCAGTGACATACTTCCTCCAGCAGGGCCCCCTCTTCTAAACCTCCCCAAACAGCACCACCAACTGGTGACCACGTGTTCAAACACCAGAGCTGATGAGGACATTTTTCATTCAAACCACCACAGGCATTCAAAACAGTCAGAATCAAAATCTAGTTTCAAAAAGAAATGACTTCCTAAGAAAAATAAAATAGTATATTTCCATTAAAGCACAGAAACTTCTGAACATTAAAAATAACTAGAATAGTAGTTTTGACACATTAATTTACATTAATCATTTAGCTGTTTCTACATGTATTTTAGCTATTGCTATTAATAACAAGGTGTCATACTTTATGAAGAATGTTTCCTTTTATTATGCTAACATAAATTTAATTATGTGCATGAAATATTTTCCAATATTTCATATATTAATCAGAAAAGTTTGACACTCTTGGTTGGCTTTTCTGTGCAGGCCTCATTTTTTACTGAAACTACTTTGTCTACCAATTCTGGTAATTTCTGGTGGAATTTAACTTTTTCTTCATTGAGTTGCATGATTATTTCAGCTCAAATGTTTTCACTCAGGCACCTTCATTTGACAAATTGTTTCATATGATGAAATCTGTCAACTAAGTTTTCTTTTTGGTAGTTGAAATTTAAATGCTAAAAAATAAAATAATTGTGTTGAATTTTGGTATATAAATTAATATGTTCAATTAAAGCTAGCATATCCATTGAAAGACTAAACAAATCAAAACTATATATTACAAAAAAGGAAAATAACATTGAGCACTCATTTATTTTATTCATGTGCTGGCTAGTTTTACGGCAACTTGACACAAGCTAGAGTCATTGGAGACAAGGGAGCCTCAATTGAGGAAATGGATCCATAAAATACAGCTGTAAGGCATTTTCTTAATTAGCAATTGATGGAAGAGGGTCCAGCCCATTGTGGGTGGTGCCATCCCTGGGCTGGTGATCCTGGGTTCCATAAGAAAGCAGGCTGAGCAAGCCATAGTGAGTCAGCCAGTAAGTAGCACCCCTCTGTGGCCTCTGCATCAGCTCCTGTCTCCAGGATCCTGCCCTGCTTGTGTTCCTGTCCTGACTTCCTTTGATGATGAAGAGCAATATGGAAGTGTAAGCCAAATAAACCCTTTCCTCTCCAAGTTGCTTCGGTGTTGGCATTTCATCAAAGCAAGGGTAACACTGACTAAGACAACTATTTTACCTGTTGCTGTGAGATAAATATGACTGTGTTCTATTTATAAGCTTTGTCTGACTAATTACAGATCACTGAAAGTTCAAAGCTAAGGTCTGTGTGCTCCATTCACTGAATATTTTGACTTAAAAATTGTAAAAGACTGAAAAATGAAAGCACAAGTTGAATAGTGTATTTTCAAAGGAGTTCAAACTTCTGTTAGGCACTTAAGATGATTCATAACTTGGTATCTTAAATGTCCATAGTCTTTTAAAGCAGAATTTTTGAAGAATAACAAGGAAAGAGGCACATGCTGCCGCACTAATATCCTTTCTGAAGAGCATTGCTTTTCAGCCTAACATTCTATGTACAAAATCGCCATCACCTATGAAGCTCAACGTTTAAAATATGGGATTTCAAGCAATTTTCTCTTGCATGAGTTGACTGAAGTTACTGAAAGATGTGTCCTATCAGAAAGAAAGAATATTGAGAAGGAGGAAGCCCCAGTATAGAGATATGAAAAATGCCTTTTTTTTCTCAAAAGGATGCTCAAATGCCAACCTCTGGAACCTCTAAATATCACCATATATGGGAAAAGCACCTTTCCAGATGTGAGTAAGAATCTGGAGATGCTTTATTCTGAACTGCCTGTGTTGAATCTAAATACGACCACATGTACCCTTAGGAGAGGATATCATGTGGTTCTGTTCACACAGAGAGAAAAGACACAGAAACCTGAAGGGCCACCTAAGCCTGGCAGCCACCAGAAATCCCAAAAGGCCAGAAACAAATGCCCCCTTGATCCTCCACAGACATGTGGTCCTGCCAACTATTTGACCTTGGATCAATGAAAGTGGTTCTGGACTCTGGCCTCAAATATGAGATATACTGAACTCCAAAAGACTACTTGATATATATTTAATACTTGATATGTTAATTTATAGAGATAGACGTCCAAGAGCTTGGTAAGGGAATGGATATTAATGAATAACAGTAAAAAAAAAACCATGATATTGAATCGGGTCAAAATTATTAATGAATGTTCACCTCACTCTCCTGCATGGAAGTCAGGTGCTGTGGCCATACTATGCAGTGTACTCTTGTTCTATAGTTCTCAGGTAGCAGGGGTAGCCATTCGCCCATGGCTCAACTGAACATTTCCCTAGCAAAACTCACTATGACAGCACCACCTCTGCAGAAAATCTTTGCTTAGGAACCAAAGCTATCCAAGCCATCCTTGGACATCTAGATAGAGGTAACCATGTATCCATAGCTCTTATGCTTGGCATCCTATGGGAGGGACAGCCTTTAAAGTGTGAAATGTTTTTGAGAACATTCCCCTGTCATTTAGGTAAAGAGCACTTAGCTTTCTTCTGGCTGGACATTATCCTCATTTTAAAATAGTGATTTGACACCCTCACACAGACATACCTGCAGGCAAAACACTAAAGCACATAAAATAAGAATAAATAAATTATTAAATTTATGCTTAACTGTACCCTTGGTTTTATCTCCTAAATGTACTAACTGTATTATTATTTTTTTCTCATGGGCAGGCTGAAAATTTTCCTGATGTTAATAATATGCTTCCCTTTTGTTTATTATTTCTATTTATCTCTTCTAACATTTTGCCTCAAGCAATTAAGTGAATCCATACAATGTGCTGAGTGCTTAAATTCTTTAAAATGTTTGCTCAATAGTCTGATTCATTGCTTCAAATTCCAACTGTCCTTACAGTCTTTGGACAGGAACGCAATTCAGCTAGGTTCTTTGCCATTTTATAACAAAGATGACTTCTACTCCATGTTTTAATACCTTGTTCCTTGTTTCCATCTAAGTATTCAAGATGTGCCCTTTATTTACATTCTTACATTGCATATCATATAATATATAAATATCTATATATTATACATTTATATTGACATTTAGTTCATAACAACTTAAGAACATCTAAAGACTGGGATTTTCCCTTAAACTCTTCTCTTCTGCACCCACCTACCAGAACTGCCTTCACAGCTGTGTACATGGCAATACAAGCTCTTCCCAGCATTTGCTTCAACATGTTTTAAGCCTCTACCTATTGTTCACTTCTAATTTAATTTGCACAGTTTGAGGCACTTGTGAAAGCAAAGCCCTAGTTCTTTTGAACAAATTTTACTCTTACTTTCTTTAACATAATAGAATATGTGATACTGAAAATGAACAGAAATATATTTCCCACAATTCTAGACACTGAAAGTCAAAGATCATGGGTAGAGCCGAAGGCCTTTCTCATACTGAAAACTAGAGGGCAAAACAGAGTCCATTCAGGGAAGGCATTAGAGCAGTATTACTCCACTTGGAAAATGGAGCCCTCATCACATAAGCACTTCATAAAAGGCCCAGCTTCCTAAACCTCATAATTGAGAATCAAGTTTCCAACTCACCAGCTGAACTCTACTGCAAATTAAATAATCATTCAAAAGTTGAAAACCAAAGCATGTTGATGCTAGCTTGTGTTTGTAGACTCCTACTGAAAATAATCAGTAAATGATAAAGATAGATAGATAGATAGATAGATAGATAGATAGATAGATTGATCGATAGATAGATAGATGATAGACAGATTATAGGTAGATTAGTTGGTGTATATACATGTGTGTATGTCTGTACATATGTGGAAATTAATGGACTACATAAAATATAAAATATATATATATGGACATTAAGCCTCTAATGCAAGAGTAAGCTTGTTAAAACAGTGAACAAATAAGACAAATTTAGGTACAACTAAATTAAAACTGATACTTCATATGATTAATGCATAAATTGGATTAATACTAAATTAGAAATAAAGTACTATGTCATATATAGATGCGAGGGAAGCAAAGAAAATCATTATATAATATTATATAATCAGGAAGGAAGGTTTATTTTCAGTCCTTATGTATCTAATTCCTTTACTTCTGATGTTGAGATTATGTGTATTTTACCTACTACTGTGTGTGCCTCATGGATACACACCATAGATAAGTACTGATGGTCAACTGCATTCATTTCCAGGGTATCCCCCGGCAAGACCACAATGCCAGTGAGTAGATAAAGAGAGCAGAACTCAACTTCTCCTGAGACAGTTGCAGGGAACAGCGTCTTCTTTACTGTATATGAGCCACCACATACATAGTGGAAGCCTACTGGCTACGACTGGTTAGCACATTACCTCAGATTAGACAGCAAGTGCTCATACCACCAGGGTCTCCAGAAGAAGCACAGTAAAGGAGCTGTGGAGAGTGGGGGCCAGCTACTAGCTGCTCACACTGCTTCAGAGTTCAGTGTTCTGACTTCAGGAGAACGGTGTGCCATGCTTCTTATTTAGAAGTACAGTGTGCCAGGTAGGCTGGCCGCCAGGTTATGCCTGCATTTTCTCCTATAGTCAACATTATTATCTCATTCTTAATTATTAAGTGAATACTTATACCCAGCTACAGGGAAAGATAACTTTTATAGCAGGTTCTTAGTCATATCCTTTTACGAGAAAAACGGAAGTTAATTTTTGTTCTTATTTTGCTATCACTTTTGTTTTTTCTTATGAGTGATAACTGAATTCTAATTAATAACTTGTTCCTCCTGCATCTACTGAAGTAATCATGACTTTTATTGTGCTAATAATATTAATGTAAATTTTTCAGTGTTTCGATTTCTAAATCTACACAGACAGTTTTGGAAAAGTTACAATAATTAACTTTGTCAAGATGCATCCTTTTTTTCCTACATATTATCTTTTGACAACTATTTCTAAATATGTATCATGATGTATAAGCATATCATATGAGTAAGCATGATACGAAATCACCTTCACTTGAATTTTCAATACTTTTTTCAGAATTTTTTAATCTAAGCTCATAAGTTAGGCTATCCTGTAAGATTTTTTTTTTAATCTTTCTTTTTTCTTTCCTTTTTCTTTTGAGGAGTGAGGCAGTGATGGTGGGGGTCTGGTTTTGTTTCAAAGTCTTAGTTTATTGGACTCCAAAAACCCAGTCTTATTCTTCCTAAATATATATATATATATATTTATATATATGACCTATGAGATATGAGAGACATTTGTGAAAGTTTTGTCAATTTTTTTCTTGCAGTTTGGTCAATTTTTACTTTATAAGTTTGAAGACTGCTCTAGAGTTCTTGCCTTTCTGACAATTAAATGTTAAAGTTCATAAAAATCACTTTAATCACTAACCATGTTGGCCTTAAGGTTGCTTTTATTCAAAAATACTATGGTTTTGTAAGTGACGCAACTTTTTTTAATGGTTCTCTGATGAATTTTTGTATCTTTTAATTTTCAATGCACCTTTATATTTATGTCATTTGTATAACTTTAGTTGCATTTCTTAAAACACAGTCTACAGTCGTTTGACAACTACTGAATTTAAAACATTTGTATGTTTTTATATCTTCCCTATAACCCAACCTTTCTCTTCAAATACCCTTCATCCTCCTTTTCATTATTTCTTCCATGTTCCTAAATCCCCCTCTCAGAAGAGAATGGTGGCTTGATACTGCTAAGCTCTGTGTTCTGCCAATTTTACTCCTAACCCCTCCACATCCTGTATTCTAACAGGCTCAGCCGTCCCTGATAAGGAGGGTTGCTGTGCTCAGTCCAGAATTTCTGTGTTGAAGTGGGGAGGATTCCAGAGTATCTAGTTAGCTGTGTGTCCCCAGACAGCACATTTTTTTTTAAATCAAGAGGTCTGCTGGAGCCTCGGCAGGCCTATCTAGCTGTGACACTGTGCACCAGACACTTAACCTCTCTTCGTTTTCTCATTTCCAACCTTCCGATGCTGGAGAAGGTGACCTAGCACAGCTCCTGGTTTCCTTACTATATGATCTGAGGGTTGGTACTCGGTTTCAACTGATATGCTATTCTGTAGTGTCTTCTTGAATGTCTTTTTTTGCTTTGTTCTCCCAGGATTTATTAAATGCTAACAATAGCCACTTGCCCTCTTTTGGGTCTGGAGTTGATCTGAAATGTAGGGAGTCAGGAAAGACTTTGTTCCCAAGGATGTGCCAAGCTGTGTGATTTTGACCAGGTGGCTTAAAGCCTGTTTGCTTTTCTTTCCTCTCCACTGTTATTGAAGTCACTGCTTTTAAAAATGTGTATGAATAGCACTGGACTAAACTTTGGGAGTAGAGCCTGATTGTGAGAATAGGAAGTGAGGAACTTCCAGAAATGGAAGTAGGGGGAGAAACTCCTCCACTGGTGGCCCCTTACTCCAATTTCTCTTTTTGAATTTTATATAAAAGTAATGAAGGGAAAACTTGGAATTTAAACTCTACTTTTGACCTTAAGTTTTATGTGTGTGTGTGTGTGTGTGTGTGTGTGTGTGTGTGTGTGTGTGTGTGTAAGGATTAGAACAATACCAATGATGCAGTCACCAGCGCTGTCAGTTCTGTGTTCAGTATGGTAACATTGCTAATGAGGTGACCTCCAGCAGGATCAACCTGGAGACTAGCTGATTGCACTGGAACTCAGAGGGTTGAGTGGAAGCAGAGTCAACAGGATTCCTTTCTGCTGTCGCTGGGAAGAGGAAGTACTGCAGAACTGTCACGGTCACATTCTAAATCTAGAACCTAGCATCTGTGCCCTGCTGTGTAGTGGACGAATGTTTCCTCAAAGTCCTTGTAGCAAAGATTTGGTCTTCAGGATGCCACTACCGAAGGGTAGTAGGAGGGTCTAGTGTGAACTGCCTGGTTCATTGAAGGACTACAATCTTGTGATGGCCAATCTCAGTTGTCAATTTGGCTGCATCTGGAATTGGTTTATTTTATGTTTCCTGACCACAAGGTGAGAAGTTTGTATCTGCTTTTCCCACCGTTGCTATCCAGTATGCCTGCCCACCAGAGGCTCAAAGCTATGATGCTACCCCTTCTAGAGACCTAGTCTCCAGAACTGTGGGAGCCCATTCTCGGGTTCCTCGTGGCTTTACCCAGCAGGTCCGCATAGAGGATGATTAGGACCACGGGCCTGAGTGCAGGTGTCTGAGATGGTCTGCACTTGGCTGTGCTGGGGAGGAGGTCATTTGCTCCACCCCTTGGCGTCTCTATAAAAACCCTGGGGCAGAGACAGTTGGGGCCCGTTGGAATAGGTTCCAGGCCCTCTCGAGGCTATCCTTTATTTTCTATCTGTTTATCTCTGCAATATTCTCCACACTAAATCCTTCTATCTAATATTTCCTGCTGCTCACACTCAAGAAAACTCTGGGGAGCTGTGGGGTTGGTGGGTAAACGCCCCACACAGAACCATGACCCAAAATAAACCTTTTTATTTATAAGTTATTTATTGCAGACAATTTGTTACGGTGAAATAAAACAAACACCCCACACACATTTTCCTGTTGTTTCCCTTCCATGGATTAAAAAAAAAAAATTATGTGATTTTGGTTGGAATTTAGACTCACATAGATCCCATAGGGAGTGGTGGCACCTGAGTTGTTCACAGGGTTATTTCATTTCAAGATGGAGGGATTCACTTTAAGAATCTCTGTTGATCAATCAGAAACAAACCACCAGCTGTTCATTAGAGGGAGTGTATTATAACTTCCCATGATGTACCTGTTTGAAGGCACTGCTCCAGAGCATAAGCTGGAGCAGTTAAAATACTTAGGGTAGGAGTGGGGAGATATACTTGCTGCTAATGAGAGCCTAAACGGGTGCCTCTCTGCATGTACAGACTTCTCCTATACTCCTAGAGTATAGTATGCACATACTAACTCTTTCTGTGTAGTCAGTATGGCCCTGTTGATTGATAGTGCACCAGAAGAAAAGGTATGGTTTCCAACTCTCTTAGACATTTTTTAACCTTTCACCAGGGAGTTTATTGTTAACTTAATAGTCTCTAGCTTTTTATAGTTTGAAAATACTACATTTATTATGAAGGGAGTATGCAGAGAAAAATAAAGATGTTCTTGAAAATTCCTTTCAAAGTTGCCATTGCACCATGGTGCTTTGCTTTATTATTTCAGGAATCATATTTTGAAACTCAGTGAATAAAACAACAGAGATAATGACTTCTCATGTCTTGCAGAGAGCAGAGTGGTCTTCATAAGGAAAATAAATTTGCATCCGGATATACACATAACAGACAATTTAATTACGCACAGAAAGTTCTTCATCATTTGGGTCTAACCATGTTGAGATGCCAAATAAATTCAATATGCAAAAAGCAATGTTTGAAGCAAATACTAGTGAAAAAATATGTCCCAGTGCTGCAGCTTAGATATAAGACATTTTTATGTACAATTTCAAAATAATAATAGGCAAATATATGTCAATGAGACAGAGGATTGTGACCTTGTGAAAAATATTCTTGGAGGAGAATCTACAATCACTACTTCACTAAGCCAGCATAACCCCTAACTACTCTCTAAATATTTGTTCTCATGTCCACAGATTTCTTTATGCAACAGAGGGAGACCATTACAGAAAAACATAACCAATCAAAATGCAGAGTTTCGGAGATCAGATCCAACTGATGCATCTACAATGCAACTTCTGCACCTAAGGCTCAGGAATCATTGTGGAAGAGGGAGTGGAGAGATTGTGAGAGCCAAAGGAACAGAAAGTGCTGTGAGATGGTGTCCTAGGAATGGCAGAAGCCACACCCATAAATCCCACCAGCATTAATGCATAAACATGAGTTGATGAGGAGGACAACAGTAGACATGCTGGTATAGAGGGAGTGGGGGAACTCAAGAGGTTTCAACCATCCATAAGGAACCACAGGCAACTAAGGAATGCCAAAAGAAGGAGAAATAGTCTTCCTCAGGGAAGAGCTTGTCAACTGGTTATCCAATACCAAATGATCGCCTAAAATCATATACCTACAAGTAACATTATAAAGACTGGAAAGTTTGTGTTTATGTATTTATATGTATCACAGAGAGAGATGTAACAATACTTAGTGAAAAAAGGCCATGCATTTGAATTTGAAAGAGAACAAGGAGGAATATATAAGGCAGGGAGAATGAGTGGGGGAAAATGTTGTAATTATATTATAATCTCAAAAAATAAAAGAAATAAAAAATTCATCATACCAGTATAGATAGGAGATTCAATTTTTAAAAACACACATTAAAATCTGGTTGCTAAGAAAATACCCTTTGGTTGTGTTTTTAATGCATCAATTTTATCTGAAACTGTAGCATCAGTCACCTAGGGGAAGATAACTTTGTGGATGAGAAAAATGAATGACCCAAAAACTTTCCAAGTTTGGTTTTTTTCTCCACTTTAAATTTTTGAGCCAAGCGAATGTATTCTATATTGAATATCTACTAGTCTTTCTTAAATTTCTTCGTCTTGACTTCTATTTTTAAAGTTTTGTTTAGCTACGAATATGTTGCTACATATTTTCATTGTGGAATAAGTATGTACAAAGGTCATAACTCATGTGGCACTTTTTATGTGGGTTCTTGGAATCTAAACTCAGACACTTATGCTTTCAGAGCAGGTGTTTTTCCAACTTAGTCATCTCCCCAGCTCTAATCTACATTTCTAACAGGCCTCCAGATAATGGCAAGGTCCTCACATTGGACTTTGACTAGGAAAGCCCTCCAAGAACTGGAAATAATTCCAACAAGAGGCCATGCTTGAATTAATGTCTTACCTAGTGAAGTAAGATTAAAGTGCTCCAAGCAGAGGAAGAGTATATTTTGAAAATCACAAATGAATTTTCTGGTCACTTGATGATGAGCATAGTTAGAATGCTGATTCTTCACTAGTAAATAACATAATGTTCAAGACACATAAGATAACTAAAGTATTTTAAATGTCCTTTCCACTTTTGCCTTAGCAGCATAAGAAACAACAGAGACCTAAATCTCCAGTTCTAAGGGGACAGTACTGACTTTGGTCACAAATCAATTATTGATCTATTAGTAATTGAGGAAGGCCCAAAATCCTACTTCTGAGTACAGTCAATGCATGCTAAGTTTTCTCATGAACTGTGCTTAAAGAACCACACTTGACATTCTCTAGTATTTCATTGCACATTTATTTCATGGCTGCTTCTCTACAAACCCTGTCTTGGGTGTCCAAATGTATTATAGGCTATCATGAAATTTGCTCTTATTCCAACATGGCAAAGCAGCACCTAACTCTTTTAAATTGTTTTTATTTTCAACAAAAAACACTAATAGTCATTGGCAGACTTTGATTACTGAACACCCTATCTAGAAGATGGTGGCTGAACACTTGCTCTGTGCATATTACAGAACAAACTACTTTGAAAAAAAATTAAAAATATATTGAAGTAGTGATTCTAACTAATAATCTATTAGATCTCTCCTAAATCAGAAAGTCTTCCACTAAAATAAGTTACTGGCAGGTCAGTAGCCTCACTAGCATAAGGTCCTAAGGGTAATTTCCCAGAACCCCTATCAAAAGTCAGATGTAGTAGCATGCACTTGCAGTTCTACTGCTGATGAGGTAGAGAAAGGTTTGTCTCTGGTGTTTGATGACCACCCCACCTAGCCAATTGGTGAACCCCAGGTACAAGTGAGAGAAGTAAACCAAAACAGATGGCTCCTTAAATGACCTCTAGCCATCATATGAACACACATCACACATACACATATATTAATACATATTTCTAAGTCTTTTTCATAGAAATGCTGGTTAGCTATTTTGAAGATGCCAATATATAAGTAATAAGTGTCCAAGATATAAACTAAATAAATCTTTTCTTCTTCAAGTTGTTTTTGGTCAGGTATTTATCGCAGCAATAAAAATTAAACTAGGACAGAGCCCTTTGATATGTATAATTAATGTGAGCTAATAAAAATAAGCTTTCTATTTTAAGGCTACACTTTTTTATATTTCTGTGAAGACTAAGATTAAGATAGTTTTGTGTTGCTAGTCTTTCTCTGTTCTGCAAGCCAGCTCCCAAATAAATGACATGGAGACTTCTTATTAATTATAAAAGCTCAGCGGATAGCTTAGGCTTGTTACTAACTAGCTCTTACAACTTAACTTAACCCATTTCTATTAATTTACTTTCTCTTATGTGACTCGGTTACCTTTACTCTATAAAGTCCATGCTGCTTGCTTTGCATCGCTGTTGTCTCCTTGTGACTCCGCCCTTCTTCTTCCCACCGTCCTCTGTGCCTGAAAATCTGCCTAGCTATTGGTCATTCAGCTTTTTATTAAACCAACCAGAGTGACTTATCTTCACAGTGTACAAAAAGATTATTCCACAACAGTCTTGTTAGGTTGTTTGTACCCCTGATTATAAATATCACATAAAACTAAAAAGTGGAGATCCTAACTACACATACCATGGAGCAAACTCCTTCCCTGGGATTAAGGACTAGCTGGGTGGAGTTTCAAACCACTTCTGAGAACCAGATCAAGAACTCTGCATGCAGGAAAGATTCAGACTGAATTGCTATATAATCTAATCAAATGGTCTAATCAATTCATTTATAAAATATTGCTTTAGCATTTATATTAGTTTTACAGAATTTTCCATGTGTATGGACTAGATCTTCCTGATTATGATCATGAGCGTTAAGATCAGCTGAGTTTATTCTTTCAGATCTGGAATGAATTCCATACATAAAACTGATTTTCCATTTAAAAATGATTTTTTTGTGATGCAACTATTTCAAAAGATCCTAATTTTTTTATTATCTCAAATTATCAGGAAAATCAGAAATAACAATAAAATTAAAGAAAGTATATATATGTACATATATAGTAAACTCCCAAGTGTTCCGACAGGTTAGGGCAGGATGAAAATGTCAGTTGATTAAAGATTTGTGCATGCTGAGAGAATGAATGGGAAATTTTAGATCATTGGGGACACAGCTTTTACTTGAATGTTGACTTAAGGAGGGTAATCAGATGGCTGCAGGGTGAGCTGTGGGGCACTGTCACACAGACTGGACAGACAAGGTCTATGAGCTGATCAGCATATGCCTTCTAGACGTTTGTGCTTGTCATGTTTTCGAAGTGACTGTAGCTCCTCAGTGTAGTTATCCCTACAAAGTTCACAGGCTAATAAACACAGGAAATTTTATATAGCAAAATATGGAACTTAAAGATTTACAGAAGCTTCGGAAATAATCTTAACAAATGGTGCAACGTTCTTCAAATATTTGCACACAGCACTGTCCACTTTACTCTCAGACTTACTATGGGTCAGTTTCAACTCAGAACTTGATCTTCCCGAATTACTGCTTCAACAAGAAATCAGGAGAATTCATTAATTATAAATATCTTGACATCTTCAGAATAAGCACTGGAAACTACTGTAATAAAAGAAAAAAGAAAAAAAAAAAACGTACCAAGCAGGGTCTGCATATAAAGGCTGCTGCCCCAAAACTTAATCACCTGACCTTAATCCCTGTAGTGATCCACATGGTAGAAGGAGTGTTCTATGAGCTGTGAAGGACACACACACACACACACACACACACACACACACACACACACTAAATAAATGTGATTAAAAATTTCCATAAAGGAAATATTTTAAGTAAGTGACTGTGTTCACTAAATTCCAGAGAGCTAAAAAGACAAGTTTAGATACAGAGGAAAAACTCAGTTAATTTTCAAGGGATTTGTATGAGTGATCATGTTTTAGTCCATGATAAAAACTAAGAAGCAACAATTTTAGATGAAAGACCATTATGACATAATGTTGTATGACGCTCTTCCTGTGGAAATGTGAACAAGCATGGATTCAGCCTAAAGAGGGAGCCATGACAGACCAACATATGGATGCCACCCAAGTCTAATTCACTAAATCAACAAGTTTATTGGGCTTACTTACAGGAGTATGAGTGAGGGTTTACATAGAGATGACTCAGACAGCTGTGTCAATAAAAGCTCATCCTAGCATGGGAAAACCCACCCCCAGCTCTTGATACAAGAAACCTGGAGGTCACTATACAACTTGCAGGTAGCTCAACAGATTTCGAAGAGTAACGAGGGAGCTCTGTGGATATGCGACTCCTCTAGGCAGCTGGGCTTCTCTAAGAGTGTCCCTCAGAAGCCAATTATTGCTTGAGTCACCCAGCCTCTAGCCAGCTTTTCAGCAGCCTGAGGTGATGGATGCACTTCTCCTCACAGAGCATCTTGAGGGTAGTCTTAAAGGTGTGTGAGATGCTCACAAACTCTGGAAAAGACACAGAACAATCACATAACTGAAGAAGTCCCCCAAAGCTCTCAAAGTTCTGCTTCTCACTTTGTCTCCAGCCGTAAGTCAGTTATATAACTAAATGCCTCATGCTCCACTTCCTTGTTGCTCAATGGGAAGAATGTCTGTTCACTGTGTGTTGGGATTACCATAGAGACGAATGACGTAATGTACAGAGGCAGCACAATTTCAGTGTTTCCTTTACCATGTATTTTTCTGCTAAACACTAACATTTGAAATTTTAGCCTTTGTCTCGATGTAGGCCTATTTCTTCTGTGCTCTCTCTTTGTAACTTATATGTCAACCTTCCTACTTGTGGTGTACCCTGTTCCCTTTATTTCGTTTTTTAATCTCTGCCATAGAAACAACACCCTTGCTTTCCTACAGTCACCCACCCCTAGAGATGCCCTATCTCTCCTCACTATTAAATCCCCAAAGAAGTAACAGAAAGGCTGTTCAGTGGCATTCTACAACTACCCAAGGGATCACAAGAAAGGTATTTTCCTGCATGAATGCCTTAAACCATGGGTACCAAAGCAAAGGTAATTAAAGCAGAGTTATTTGTCTTCTCATTGCAAAAAACACTCCACAATTTTATCTCAAGTTTCATAAGCAAAAAATATTTCCATTGTCTTTTGAGAATATCCAGAGTAATGGCTTGTTCCCAAACCTGCCATATGGATTGAGTCAGAGTGTATTAACAAATGTTGTTGCACCCTCCAAACCTCCCTTCCTCTTTGTATATTTTATTAATTAAGTAGACATTTTCATCATAAGCATACACAAGCCTCACCAATGTAGCAGTCACTCAAGTGTGCCTAGGAATTTATGGCAATAACCTACTCGCAATGAAAATTGCTAGAGAGAAGCTGTGTCTGCAGAGGCCAAGTTGACTGATAGTAACTTGAGTGATGTGGAGAAGATGGAATGCTGCAGGTTCAGAGCCCAATTACAATTTATCTGGGCTATGTTTAGCTCCCTAGAGAGCTATCTCTGTGATGTAATGTCTTGCAACTGGGAGATAAAAACTTTTCAGAATGTAGCAACTTAACAGAACCCTATTCTACACCAATCAAAGGGCTAAGGCTGCTATGCTGCTACAAGGTAGCATCTGAGGCCTAGAGCTGAGATTTTACTCTTGGCACTTACATACCTCTCTCGTATTTCCACCAATATATTTGAAAAAATGTCTTGATTTATGACTTTGTTTTGTTACTCTAAAGCTTCAGAAACCTATTTGTACATGAAACATGTAATTTGGGGTAACCTAAACCTGTGTCCCCAGGACATGTTCACTCATATTTGGTTCCAGAATCAACTATCTCCTTTTAGGTGTGAGTGGTGTTTTTGCATCAATTTCTAAAGGTACCTCTTTAGATAAAGAGGGAAAAAAATCTTAAAATTTACAACCTCCTATAAAACAAAGTAGAAATTTCAATCGTGCACTTTCTCGATTTTTGTTTTTTTCCAAAAGTGTGTCCTGAAGAGAAGAAGAGCTCCATGAACTAAAAGACAATGAAAACAGTGGCAAAGCTTATCACGGAATGTGAAGTACAACTTATTTCTGGCTTCCTTTTTACTGCCACTACTTCTAAAAAAACAAAACAAAACATTAAATCACATCTTCCCATGTGTCTACAGTCGTCTATGAAAATACATATGCAGACAGCACCCATAAATCTGTCGGTTAATTCACACATTCTTAACATTAAATCTTAGTACTGGGTATGTATGTGGGAGCAGAGGTGGTGTCTTTTCCCAAAAGAAATTTGGAGAATTATTTTCCATTGTTAAAATTGTCAGAAAAAAATAATGAAAACAATTCAAGAACCCAGGCTATTTTTACATGTGAAGAAAATGTATTTTAGCCAGGATTTGTAACATCACTAATTCCCCTTGGAACCAAGTTTCCACCCTGTGATGGAGCTCCATTGTTTGGGACTGAGTCAACCTGAGGGTGATGGCTTTGGAATGCCAACTGGCTTTGTGAAGAGGCTCAGCCTGCACATCCAGCACTTTCCTGGCACTAAAAGTCCTGGAGGAGGGCCATCCCAGGTACACGTCTCTCGTGTTGGTGATGTCACCAATAGGCAGATCATTTCCAGTCCCATAAAGGAAAGAATGGGGCTTCACCTTGACAGGAGGAAGAGTAAGACAAGCAGACTGAGAGAAAGCTTCGCATGAGGCAATTATTTCAAAGTGAGTCACTTACATTCCTAGGAACAGATGAAGATCACAGGAAGTGCTGGTCACACTTCTAGCATACCAGGAGCCATGCATAGGGTTCCTGAGCCCCAGTACTCAGTTCATCCCCAAACACGTGACTAAATACTTTACTATTGTTCCCTGCCTTCTTTCCTTTTATAGTATCATTAATTCTGTGAGTACCTAAGCACTTTTGTGTGAAAACACTGTACTGGGCTTCTGATAGGTAACCATAACCAGAAAAGAAGAAGAAAAGAAATCCTAAAGCCTTGAACCTCATGGAAAAAGTCAACAACCAAGAAAAGTACAAGCAAGAAAACAGATTCCTGTGCAGACAGGGGAAGTCTTTCTCAAGAAAGTGTCTTGTGGCCAGTCAGAGCTCTCGGTGGTCCCCTAAGAAATGTAAAGTCCAGTCCTGTATGAAGATATGGTTGGCCTAGGGAAGGACCTAGGATTATCAATGTCTTCAAGGCTCCAAGTCACTGTCACTAGTCATAATAAATGAACAAAAATCCTAACAAACAACAACTCATGTTTGAGTAATACGCTAGGGTTTCTTCTACTCTAGCTTTCAAAGTATAGTCAACAGACCTCCAGCATTACCTGGACCTCTGTTTGGAATTCCCATCCTCAGGTCCCACTCCAGTACTGGCAGACCAGAAGCCTGGAAGGAAAGAGAATCGTGTCAGCAATTTGTATGTTAAGGAACACTCAAGCTGATTCTGAGTGCCTACTAAACCTTGTCTGTCCAAATCTCAGTTGTTAGCGACATGGACCACTGAGCATACTATCTGTAGTTAATCTAACTTGAATTGTGCTGTGTGAATCACACATTAGCCTTCAAGGACTTGAGAAACACAATGTAGTGATGTAGACCCATAGCTTATACTAAATGAATATTGAAGACTTATCTAGGATAGTATTGGGTTAACTATGCTATTAAAATTGGTTTCATCTGTTTGAATTTGTTTGTTTAAATGTGGCTGCTGAAAAAATTTCCATTATACATGTGGCTAGGATTATATTTCTCTTGGGCAGTGTGGCACTAAACTTTGAAAAACATTGCCATAGAGTAGTGGTTCTCAACTGGGGCATTTTGCTCCTGAACAGACATCTGGTAATCTTTGGTAATTTTTGGTTTTCCCAATGTGGGCAAGTGTCCTGCAGGCATCTAGTAAATAGAAACTAGGGATACTGTTAAATTTTCTGTAAAGCTCAAGAAAGTCCCTTGTAAAAAAGAACAGTCACTCCAAAGTGTCAACATTGGTGAGATTAACAAATCTGCCCTATTAACATGATTCTGTTGACTAGACTTACCTAGAGAGAGTTCAAAGTACTGACTTCCTTGGCCCATCTCCAAATGAATTAAGTTTCTGCTATGGAGATCATGCACTAGCAGTTCATTTTGCTTTGGCTTGGTTCCTCATGAATTACAATATGCAGGCAGGGAGAGAAAGATTGTTCTGATAGAAAAAATGGAAATTACTCATTCATATAAGCCCTGTACTGTCTGTAGGCAGAAGTTTCTGTCCTACAAGTAGTTCCCAAATAAACATACTGAGGCTTATATTAATTATAAATGATTGGCCAATAGCTCAGGCTTGTTACTATCTAACTCTTACGTTTTAAATTAACCCATATTTCTTATCTATGTTTTGTCATGTGCCTTGGTACCTTTTCTCAATATGACATGCCCATCTTGATTCTCTTTGCATCTGCTAGCAACTCCAGACTCCATCCTTCTTCCTCCCAGTCTTCTCAGTTTGGCTCACCCATCTAACCTTATCCTGTCCAGTTATTGGCCAATCAGCTTCTCTATTAAACCAATCACAGTGACATATATTCACACAATGTAAAGGAATATTCCACAGCTGTCAGCACCCCTCATCCTCATGCTGATCTGCAAATGTGCATTTCAAACACATCTCCAGGTGATACTGAAGACATTGGTCTGCAATCATTGGGAGCATTTCCTAACATTCAACAGAATACTACAAACCCATCCTCTCAAGCAGGAGGGCACCCCACAGAACTGACTGCTGCTCTCTGCCTGGGAGAGGAAAGTTCTCTACCAATAATCTCTTTAGCTAGAAGCTGGGGTACGATCAAAGTGACTTCCCCAATTTAGCTGAGGCAGAATTAACTCTTTCATTGAGGCAGGGGACATAAAGAAATAGTTAAAGAGGTCAAATCCCCATGTAAATCTTTCCTGCCTGTATTACAGCTGGTAATCAAAACTTTTGGGTATTGGGTTATCTTAAGTAAAACTTGTTTGATTTGACTCTTTAATTCATTTTAATATACAATTTTAACCACTTCAAAATAAGCTTGTACAGATTACAAAACGTTTTTCAATAAGGCACAGGCACACGCACGCGCGCACACACACACATACACACACACACACACACACACACACACACACACACACACCTACTTATTTTGCTATAGTAACACTCGCCTGAATGCAGCCTTGGGGCATTTGCTCTGAGACTCATTCCTCAACATTATCTGAATGGATCACATCCCCATGTCCCCTGGTCTTTGCTCAAATGTCCCCTTCTTTCTTATCTGCTTCCTCACTTTTCTTATCCCTCTAGTCCTTGTCCTACTGGTTTGTTTGGTCACTTGTCCTCTCCATAGCTGATTCCTCATTTTAACAGTGTCACTGAATTTATACTTTCTATTCTTTGCTTTGTTCACTGACATTCCTCAAATGTCTGAAAATGAACACCTGATGAATAGTAGACATATAATAAATATTTGCTATTTGAGTAAATCTTTCCTTAAATCCAAAGCTATTTCATTTTTCAGAGTTCTACTACTTTTATGAAAAAGTTTTCCAAATTTTTTTGAGTTCATATCATTGCTGTGCTCTAAACAAAATGGTCAGAGGCTTATTTCACAAGCGATCGCCACATCAATTAAAGATTCAAACATCTTTCTGAAACAAAATGGTGTCACTATGGCTGCGAGATGGTGGGTGAGGGACAATGATTAAAATTAAACTTCGGAGGTAGGCTACTGAGTGTCTTGTGGACCAGGATATGAACTTTGAATTATGTGGCTGGAGAGAATGTTCAATGGTTAAGATCACTTGCTTTTCTTGCAGAGAACTTGGATTCAGTCCCCAGCACCCACACAGTAGTTTACAACTATCCGTAACTCTAGTTTCAGGAAATCCAACACCCTTTTCTGGCCTCAGTGGGCACCAGGCATGCATGCAGTGCACTTACATACATGTACCTATGCACATAAAAAAATCTTTTTTTAAAAAAAGTTTGAATTATGGTTCTGATCATTAAGAAGCAGTCTGAGGGTTTAGGCAGTATGTTAGGCAAAGACACTAAACACAAGATAAGGCAGATAGACCCACCCATGGGGGTTCTTTGAGGATAAGGCTGTCTTCTTTCTTTTTTCTTCAATTTGATGAATTATTTTTCCCTGGCCTTCTGATGATGTGCAGAAAGTCAGGCTTGTATTAGCGGGGTGGAGAGAAACACTATCTGGAACTACAGAGTCAGTGCTGGGGGAAGGGGCCATTACTCAGGCAGTAAGTGCTTGCCGTGTAGCATGAAGACTAATCGGACCCCCAATACCACATATAATAATCCATGTGTGGTGGCACGCTTGTCATCTCATTGCTAAAGAGATAAATGAGATCCCCAGGGCTCGCCGGCCAGCAATCCCAGCCTACTTGACAGGTTCTAGGCCAGTGAAAGAACCTGTCTCAAAATAAAAGGTGTCCTCTGGCCTCCACATGCTCAGCCATACCTGCACTCATATGTGCATACCTCACACACACAAAATAGAAATATAGGCTCAAATCATCTGCACAGTATACAAATTCATCCTAGATACTCACTTAACATGGCCCAACAGCACTACATCACCCGGGAACTTGTGAGAAATGCAGAATCCTAGGCCCCAATCCAAAGTTCACGAACTCAAATCTCAACCTTAACTCTTCCCCTGGCTGTGCAAAGTTGACCAATCCCTTCGTTTGTAGCTCAGTGAGGACCTTAGTGAGGAGAGATGAGAAAACTTTCCTCCTGTTGTCTAGTTGCTAACCTGTGACCTGAAGCCTGGGAATCAAGAAACCTCGATTTGATGCTCAGAGCAAGAAGCTGTCAAAGATCAGCAAGTCTTGGAGCTCAACATCAGAGCAAGTCAGAGGAAGACTGGGAAGGAAAACCCTCCCTGCAGTCTTACTAGAAAAGCAGGATGGAACATGATGAGGATGAAGAAAAAGTCAGCCTGCCTCTGAAAACTCAACAAGCCATGGAGAAGGATGCTAGTGTTTGAATTTGACCACTTTATGCTGACTTTTTCTCTGCTATGAATAAATAAATAAATTTCAAAAAGACAAGCACACTCTTGATGACTGCTCATCTCTGTCATGAATGTTCTTCCTCCAAATATATGTCCAACCAATTCCCTCATCTCCTCAAATCTTTTATCAAAATTTAGAACTCCGATGGTGCCCACCTCAACCCCTCAGATGAAAGGTGCACACACACCTTTGCATTCATACAGTTCTCCAGTTCAAACATCCAGCTTTATTTTCACCTTTCCCATATCATTTACCCTCTACTAATATTCCACAGAACCTATTTGTTCAATCAAGCTACTACTGATGCTATCTCTGTTTGCTGGCATGCAAGCTCCATGAGGGACGGCCTTAGGTTCATTCTCTGCACTAAACTAAGCATTTAGTCTAGAGCAATGCCTACAGCCTGGTAAGTGTACAAGAGCACTAGCTAAATCAAGAGAGAATGAGTTTGTCAGTTAGGAGTGGTGGAGTTTTACAGGTGGGCTGCTGTTGGACTCAAGCAGAACTTTGATTTGAACCCTGGTTTGGATGGTTACCACATTCATGATCGTTATCAAGTTAGTAAATTTTCTAAGTTTCTGTTTTCTCACAGGTGAGATCAGTCTCACAGCAAGGCAGTGAAATTAAACAATACCTGAATACTGCTCATCAACTGGCCCTTTATTACTCTTCACTCTCAGCTTCCACAGAATTACATCACTGTTAGAAACACTGCTTCTTATGCCTCTAACAGCCATTGTTCATGGTTTTCTGGTTGTGTTACAGCTAATCACTAGCTGTGGGTTAAAGCCGATCACTGGCTGTGGGTTAACACTGATCACTGGCTGCAAGTTAAAGAGGATCACTAGCTGCAAGTTCACACCAACAAAGAATTGCTAGATTTTTCACTGCTCAAGCAGATAATCTCTTTCCAAACTTGGGAATATAAAAAACACATTTAACTCATAGTACGCTTGTGTTGGAAGCATCATGAGGTCATGGGGTTGGGTCTTTATCTTAACAGGTAAGAAAATAAAGGTCTGAGGTTAAGATATTTTCAGAAAGTCACATAGCTTGTTAGCAGAGAGGAGAACCTGAAATTTGGGTTTCTAGATTCCCAACATTCCTTCCACTCCATCTGGCATGAAAACTATTATTGTAAAAAGTCCCAAACTTTTCATCCTGGCAGAGTTAGCATAATGTAGAAGATAATTGAGGTCAGAACTAGGATGTACTGGATTCCTCTCTATCTTAGTAGTTACTAATAAAGCACGCTCAGCATATTTATAACTCACAAGTAGTGGCTTGCCTGAGGATAAACATTAGAGAAACCCTGCTTATACACTGATAGAACATTAAGTTCCTTCATATATAATATAGAAGAGTCTAGTTATGGAATAATAAATCAGTCAAGCTGTTGATGCAGGCTTTTTCAGCTTTACTATACTAATTTTGAATCTCTTACACTGTCCCTATCAGTGGCACATTTGAATTGATACTCATTAACAAACTCATTCAGCTATTTTGGTTGAACTTTTCCCTGACTATTGCTCAAGGGTATCAGAAATAGTAAAATCCACGGAATTATTTTCGTATCATTAGTAACAGCTCCTGGACACCTTCTGAAAATTGGCCCAACTACTCATCTGCAGGTAATTATAAACTTGGCCCTTCTACCTGCACAAGCAAATGACCAGATGTCAGGCGCTGAGAGATGGACTGAATAAATATTCAAGAATGCAAGATGTAACAGTCTGGTCTGTGATTAAGCCTCAAAAATAAATTACTAAAAATAAACCAAGGAAGCAAACAAAACAGTTGTTATGGAAACATGTTTGAATCACTCAAAGCAAATTAAAATCCCTCCTATTTGCCAAACCACTCAGGCTCCACTACACACAGTACGTACAAGCCCATGCAAATCAACATCATAAAACAATAAAAGGAATGTAACGCCATGGTAGACCTCCATAATAGAGCAAGACTCAGAATAACAGGAAGGTACTGATTGGAAGGTGATTCTGAATGTCTTTACCTAAAGAATATAACCTTCTAACCCATCTTAACTTCATTCATTTATTCAACAAATATTTATTGACTATCTGCCAAGGAGACTTGGAAACCTCGGGGATTTAAAGATGAGTGGCATTTTTATGTATTACCCAACTTACAAGAAAAGAAAGCCTCAACAAACTTTGTTTTGCAAACAATAGGTGGATATAGAAATGAGAATAACAACAGTCATGTATATCAGAAATCCGTCAATGTTGGGCTAAGACTAACTGTGTATACAGGGATTATACATGGATGATTTAGAAAAGCAAGCAAATGGATATGTAAACATTATTCTAAAAGACTAAATCTAAGTTTCAGAGTTTGAGAAGGAAATACAACAATAGTTTCATCCTAGCTAAGCAGAACATTCATGACCAAGGAAAGGCAAGAGCTTAGCTCACACCCATGGTGAGTGAGTAGGATGAGTGAATCAGTGGGAGTCTAGTGTACAGAGTCTAATGTGGAGTCTAATGTACATTGACACATCCATTTACATCTTCACAGTCAAGTCTCTGTTCCACAGATGTGAGGACAGTGCAGAAATAAGACACATGCATTTTCACCCTATATCTTACATGAAAGATAATGTCCAGCAGGGATAACACAGAAAGATGTAAGAGATTAGAAAAGATATATCAAAATGCCAAATAATATAGAATAATAAAAATCCCAGGTCATTTCAGCCTCTAAAAGATAAATGAATAAATATTACTATCTGTTTAGCTTTATAAAACGAAGAGCAGTGGAAGTGACCTCTGCTCTTTGGCTACAAAAAAAAAAAAAAAATAAGATGTTCTCTCTATAGTGACTGCTTAGAGTCCAAACTCTTGAATAGAGTCAGGTCCAACCTTGTTGCATATGATCATAGCAGAGTTAGCATTGCTAGCCTCAATTTCCACACCAGTAATAGTGGGAAGTTCATAAGAAACTACCGTGGGGACTTTAGAAATGGATGTCACATGATAATTAGTAAATCATCTTGGCCAAAGTCAGGACATCATCCACTTAACTGTGATGGATGTCATACCAGTGGCTATTCAATGCACTTAAGATAGATTGCAGTTTGTACAGCATTCACCAGGTTCATTGTCGTTCTGCCTAATTTCCTTTTTAAACGTATTCAGATATTGAATTTGGCATACTGTTTACTTACATTTGCCAAAGTATCTCATGGAATCCTCTCCACTCCCTCTATCTCCTACACTACCAACATTTACACCTACAAAAGTTATTTCTCCACCATCTTCAGCTCTCAGTCATCTATCTTTCCAGTTCTTCATCAGTTGTTTATATCAAAGCCTCCATAAGTGAAGCCTCATCTCCAATATCACCCCACAGGGGACTGGAAAATGTGTAGCCTGAGGACATGACCCAGTGCTGCTACAATGAGGGCAACAAATGAGAAGCAACAAATGAGGAGCAACAAATGAGAAAAACAACCCTGAGAATCATGGGAATGCTTCCTGAAACAATGGACCCCATTGCCCATGGTTAATCTGGTTTTCCTCTACAAAGACCAGCAACTGGCAATAAACTAGTCATGAATCCACAGAGGAGACATTGTAAGTAGTATATAAAATTAGGTCTTTAAACTATAATGCTAAAGACAATTATTTTTTTAAATCTCCAGAGATTCCTCCAAGTAAAGACAAAACAGTAATAAAAAGTAGAGACATCGTTCTTGACCTCTTGACATCTTTTAGTTTTTAGTAAAACACTTACTCTATTCAGATTAAAACTCAAACATGATCTTGAGACCCTGTACCAAGTTTGGGTAAAGACACCAGAGAAATTATTTTAGTGTGAATTACAGATTTTTAGCACATATAATTTAAAACATCACATGCTGGGTCCTTCTCAATAACCACTGGATAGAATTACAAAACTATGGTTTAAAAAAAAAAAAGTACTCATCTTCAGACCCTCCTGTGCACGAGGCTGAAGGAACATTTGATAGTCTATAGATTCATTTGTTTCTTCTTCACACCCCAATTGACTTTCCCTTTTTAATCCTAAGGATGCTGGAAATTACTGTAAAAAAAAATCGTACCTGAAGTCAATATTATACAAATGAACATTTCCTCAGAGCAGACTGTAGCTGATATAATTGTTGTTAGTCTTCAGAGAGGTAAAGCTGGGTGCACTTGGCTCATCATCATGCAGCTAAAAAAGACGTAGGTTTCTTTCCGAGCACACATCTTTCTCACTGAGTTGTTGGAATCATGGCAATTAAACAGTAGAAAGTCTCCCCAGCCTACTCGCATTTATCGAATTCTATGGAGAAAACAAAACAAAGCAGAAGACAAATGGCATAAGGAATCATGAGCTAGCTCTTCCTAGTTATTAGTCTTGCTCCGCATTGTTTGAAAATCCATTCAATCTGTGTGTCAGCATCTCTTTCGTTGTCTTCCAAGTCAATGTCATGTTCCTTTCCCAAACACTTGAGAGATTATCGTTTTCATTCAACATCATTTAATTTCCTGAACAAATAATATTTTAAAATATGAGATGCTCAGGTACACATATAGAGCTTATTTTAATTTCCTGTTTGCCCTTGTAATTGTGGTTTTAGGAAAACTGATAAATATTTGAAATATATTTTCCGTCCATATGGTCTTTTTCATCTTAAAAGAAAAAGCAACTAGGCATTTTTAAAAACGGGTGACCACATAAATACTCTGGTTAATTATGTTTTAGATAACTTAGTTGTTTATATTTGGTAGCAACACACTTTTACACTGGTGCATGGGAGATAGAACAGAATATGAAGCTGAAAACCACAATAGTTTCCACACTGCCAAGACGGAGTTGAACTTAAGAAAAACTGAAAATAGTGAAGAATGCATCAGATACTCATTTCCAAGTGTATTGTTACTTTAAAGGTAAGTTTAAAATAATAATAGTAGTAATAATAATAATAATAGAAAGACCATTCCCTTCATAACCTTTTCTGCTCCCTCTTCTTTCTAAATATTAACAGTTTTTGTGTTTAAGCATGTATGTGTATGTTCCAGGAAGAGAAAGAAAATAGTAGGTAGAGAATATAATAGGCATGGCTTTTAATCTGCTTTTCCCTTGCTGTTGCATTATAGCATTTTCCTGTCAGTAAGTGTAGATTAAGCTCATGCTTTCATAGAAACTTCATATTGTTTCATAGAATGCTTACACTGCCATTTACTTAAGCACTTCCCTACTTACAGACATTTCGTCAGCTTTATAGACAGATAGCTCCAGTATTTATTACGAAGGATCCCATGGAAAATCCTCACTTTACAACTTCGTACAGCAGTGAGCATTACTGCAGGAGAGAGGCTTAGAAGAGGGCTTCTCCGCTCAGCTACATGCACTTAACAGCCTCCTCAAGCACCGTGCAAAAATCTGGGAAATCTTGTGCTGCTCCTATGTATAACATGTGGCTGCTTGTTTTCCTGTATCCTCACAAGCAGACACGGTAAACTGGTTTTCTTATATCCTTTTTAAAGCAGGTACTGAAAAATGAGAATGCAGCATTTATTCAGAAGAGAACTCCAGGAATCACTGCAAAGGAGGCAGGGAAAAGAGTACAGGGCGAAGGAAACCAAGGATTACCTTGAGTTGCCAGCTACCTCTACTTAGAGAGTGGTCACCTTCCTGACTTGAGTAAAACTGAAGGAGTTCCCAAAATAGAGATTTTGATGCTACAACTGAGAAAGCTCCAAAGATATGAGACAAGTTGGCTACCTTACTCTACAAACAACTGGGTCTCAATATTTTCAGGAAGACCATCAGAGAGGCCGTACACAATGCAATTTTGAGTTTTCCCAATGAAAGACAAGGAAGTAGGATATTTATTCACTAACCTTTTTCTGAAAAGGATTACTCAGAGCCTTTGTATCTTTGTATCTTTCCTTTGCTATCTTATCTTGACAAGGATAGGTCCTACTCTGGTATCTACAGCTAACTCTCTAGAGGAAAGACCAAGGAAGTTACTAGCATAACAAAGAACTATCTGAAATCATGCTCTAAAGTTACCCAAGGGAAGGAGATAGAGCATCAACCCAACCTAGAACAGGACTGCTTTCCCTAGTTGGGTTAGCAAGCCATTCTACATCAATGACGCTTTTACTAGCATTCCCTATTCATTAGGGAACATGACCTTGTTTTATATTTGCATCCCTTCTTGAGATTCCAAATCTTTGAGTTTTTAAAGACGGTTTTAAGGAAAGTCACATTCCTGGACTGGGTTACTGACATTTATAGTGAAATAAAAAATGTGTCCTATTTCAAAATATGCATGCTAACAGAGTAGATCTGAGGAGTGGAGTAAATCCTTTCATGTGATCTACAGGTGAAAATTGAAGATGTGGTCATGATATTCCCAGGGTCAGGATCCTGGTCGTACTTCCCTATAATGTGAGGACAAAACTTGAGCGCACAGTACAGTTTTTAGTTCCTCACGGAATCATCTTATAGCCACAACTCATACGTGTCTCTCTGGTAAGACTCCTGTCCTCCCACGTTTCCTCCCAGGTGTGTTTTCAAATGACTCCTCGATCTCTAAAAGACTGTCACCTACATCAAAGTGTGCTCTACATCATTGTACTACTGCAATAACCATGCTGTCTATTTCCTTCAACACTCCATCATTGGACTCTAAATTTACCCATGAGGAAATCGAGGACATTTAACAGAGCTTTCAAGGACCATTATCACTGATAGATAACATATTTAAATCCTTATACAGCTTCAAATTTATAACATTATATAGCCCATAAGCTGCAGTCTGCGGGCTCACTAAACCATAAGAACATTCAGAAGTTATCTAAAC
>CABHPP010148411.1:0-47673 GCA_902168425.1 Peromyscus attwateri
AGTGTCTCTCATAAATTCCCTAGACTGCTACAGCTGGGCTGTATGGTCATATTGTTGGTCCGTTTTTAGGTTTCTGAGGAACCTCCATATTGATTTTCTAAGTAGCTGGTCTACTTTACCTTCGCAGCAGCAGGGTATGCATGTTTCTATGTACTTTATGTATACACTTATTACATGTGTATATATATACATGTATACCTCCTTCCTTACATTTAAAACAACCATGTTTTAAAAGCCTTTGCTTTATGCTGGCTTTACCTGCCATGATGAAACAGTAGAAGGAGAAAGGGACTCACTGAGTTAACTTTGAGAGACTGGCGAAGTCAAAGGGTGTGACCCTGGCCTCCAAACTCTGCGCAGGCCAGAAGAGTGATGCTAACCCTGCTCTCAGGAGGAACCTCCCAGACCCAGAAGGGCAGGGTGTGGAGGGAAGAGACTGCTACCTGCCTTTTGGAATGCTTCCCAGCAACCACTGCTCCAAAGACAGTCATTGATTACTCTTTGCGAGTTTTATTACTAACAGACTCTTTTTCCCCCCCTTGGTGAGAGGAAGAAAGAAAACCCAAATGCCCTTTCTCTGTGCACATCAACTAGATGGCTGTCACCTTTGTCCATCGCTCCGCACTGTCTTCTGCAGTAGTTTTGAACCACGGTCTCGTTTTCTCTTTCAGCCGAGGGACAGTGAAAGGGACTGGATCCAATGCTGCAGAGGAGGAGAAGTGCACCTTCACTGGAGCCATAAACAAGGTAAAATTCATTCTTACTGAAAAACCTTTCTGATCATCAAGGGATGAGCAGGGAATTTCCTAGTGACGGCGGATGAAGAGAAGAAAGGCAGATGGCTACTGGCTGGGACCAAACGTCCTTCCGTTCTGAGCTAAAAGAGCATGTTCGTCATAAACTTCCTTTATCCCTGGCACTGAGCGTGGATTTGGAGGTTGCAGATGGGAATAGAGTGCTCTGGCCAAGTGCAAGACTGACGAGTTGGATGACTCCTGCCCCATGCATCAATCATCTGATGTATGAAGCTGAGCCAGCTGGGATCAAAGTTAGACACCAGGACAAACTTCAGATGACCAGTGTTTATCCATTCAACAAGATCCTTCTTGCCATGATCCTGGAAAAAATTTAATGTTTTGTTTTTATATAAATATCTCTTATCTACATTATACCTGGAAACCTCATAAATGACCTCATTACCATTGCTATTAATATTGTATAAATATTCACTGTGTGTGTGCTGTACACATGTGATGTATGTGTATGTATGTGCCCATGCGCAGTTAATGACCTCATTACCTGTAGCACGAATCTTAAAAGGTCTTATTAATAAAAACAAACCTGGTGCCAGTTATTGGGGTGAATGCTGGAAGATCAGAGAAGCAGAACAAGCCACAGCCACCTCACCTTGCCAATTCCTCAGCTGATCCTGTTTCCTCAGACTGGAAGCCTATGTGTCCTCATCCAGAATGAATCTCAGCTGAACTGTTGCTCAAAAGCCTAAAAGTTTAACCAGGCAAAAGCTTCTAGTTTCTGGTTCTCACGCCTTAAAAATCTTTCTGCTTTCTGCCATCACTTCCTGAGATTAAAGGCGTGAGTCACCATGCCTGGCTGTTTCCAGTGTGGCTTTGAACTCACAGAGATCCAGAGGGATTTCTGCCTCCCAAGTGATACGATTAAAGGTGTGAGTGCCACCATTTTCTAGCCTTTGTATCTAGTGGCTGTTCTGTTCTCTTAACCCAGATAAGTTTTTTAGGGTGCACAATATTTTGGGGAACACAATACCACCACAATTATCATTGCTATTAACATTGTATCAATATTCACTGTGTGTTATACATGTGATATATATGTATGTATGTGCCCATGCACAGTGAATGACCTCATTACATTGCTATTAACATTGTATCAATATTCACCATGTGTGTGGTACATCTGTGATGTATGTGTAAGTATGTGCCCATGCACATGAGTCGGCCAGGGGAGTGCAGTGGGTGTTCTTCTCCGGTACTCTCTGCTTTATTTTCTTGGTGCAGGGTCTCTCACTGAACACAGAACTAGGCTGGTGGCCAGCAAACCCCAGCAACCCACCAGACTGCCCCGGTCCGCCGTGCTGGGGTGACAGGCATACTCAGTCCTGCCAAGCTTCTTATGTGGGTCCTGGGATTTGAACTGTAGTCCTCAAGCTTCTGCAGCAAGCACCTGTCACCTGCAGAGCCACTTCCTCAGCCCTGTCATTCAAGTGTCTTCTTCTGTTAGGATTTTGTGTGTTTGGGTTAGTTATGGTGATTTTTTAAAATAATGTTGAGAAAGGATACATACATATGTATATATCTATTACTTCATAAGGTATTCTTTACATCATGTGTTTGCAGAGTCAGATGCCTTGTGCATCTCGCCACAAAGAAATCTGTTCCCATTTTACAGAAGAAGCAAGTTACAGAAACTAAGTAACTGAGAAATTTGTCTAGACCATTAGAAGGATTTTGGTGTCAAACTCAGGACCTTTGGCTCAAAGGGCTTTTTCTTCTGTACTGAGACACCTGGCAACCTAGGACACCTTCCTGGAGGCCTCTCTGGGGACACAGCACTGGCTGAAGTCTAAGAACTACCCACTGATGTCTCAAGCGAGGCACCATGGCATGTGGATCCCCATGTCCACCTGTAAGCTGTGCACTTGGTTTTATTGAAGCAGGGTCTTGCTTTGAGGCCAGGCTGACTTCAAACTAGTAATCCTTCTGCCCCAACTTATCAACTGCTAGGATTAGAAGTGTATGCCACCATATCTTCCTGCCTTTGCTAATGCAGAAGTGGCATGCTATTTATCCCAGGCTGGCCTGGAATTGCTATCATCTTGTTTTGCTAGGGACCATTTGAAGTTTAATTAATTTAATGATAAAAATAGTAGTGATTGCTGGGCAGTGGTGGCACATGCCCTTAATCCCAGCACTTGGGAGGCAGAGCCAGGCGGATCTCTGTGAGTTTGAGGCTAGTCTGGTCTACAGAGTGAGATCCAGGAAAGGCACCAAAACTACACAGAAAAATCCTGTCTTGAAAAAAACAACATTAAAAAAAATAGTAGTGATTATGACTTACTATATGCAAGAACAGAACCAAACACTTTACTCAAAATAAAGTGTGGTATGTGTGTGTGTGTCGGGGGGCTGGGGGGGGTGGTGCCTATATCCTGTATAACTCAACCATGTCAGAAACATGAACTTTATGAATTGAATTTTAGCTATAAACCTAATGGTGTAGGTTTAAACATTTAGTATTCACTGGCTGAAACCATTGGGCCTCAATTTATGAGAGAGCCAGTGCTTGTAAAAATGACTCATCACCCTAGTTAGACTTTCTGGGATCAGGCAATGGGGATGATTAAATAGATAAAATACAGCTCGGACTCTCACTTGTCATCCGATTCTGCAGACAGCAAGGAGATAAGCCCTGATATGGAAAGAAGTTGGCAGAATTAGAGGGGGAAAGCTAGCCTCAAGGCATAGGAAGTAACCAAATTAAACGGGCTGCTTGCAGGCACAAGTCTACTGTGGGCTAATTTGTTTCCTGCGAAAAGGAAAAAAAAAAAGAACCTCAACTCATTTTTGTGCTCTTAAATTTTAAACAGGCACGGGTGTAATTGCATTTCCCTCCTCTTAAGATTGTTGCTTGGGCAGTGGGGCTTCTGGGAGAGAAAAGGAGGGAGGGAAGGAAAGAGAGAGAGAGAGAGAGAGAGAGAGAGAGAGAGAGAGAGAGAGAGAGAGGGAATTGTAGCTCCTTGTTTTTCAGGGCTGTTAAGAGCATCCCACTGATGTGAGCAGGGGATGGATATGTTTCATCTGCAAGTCTCCTATTTGAAGTGCCAGTGTTGGCTTTTTTCTGAGGAAATCCCAACTTCCATTCCCTTTCATCTCTGGCTCCATATGAGAAGCTGTAGTTTAAAGGCACTTTGGACCGATTGATTAAACACTGACCTCATTTGCAGGCTCAACCCAGACAGGGTGTAGAAAAAGCATGAAGCATGTTTGTCCAGGCCACGTGCTCATGTTCTCCCTTTCCTTGCAAGACCTTTATTTGTTCACCAGACATTTTCAGAAGGCCCATCACGTGCCAGGCTCTGTGTCAGACGCTGGGGAAACAAGGGAGATGAGCAAAAGATCAGCAGCTGAGAGACACTGAGGTGGTGGTGACCTTGGAGTTCCACAGGCATATGTAAGCGGAGGTGAGACTGAGGCTGGGAGTGTGAGGACATGCCTCTGCAGGCGGGGCTGACGACGAGGCAGGGACCTGAAAACTAGGCAGAACTGAGCTCACTGAACCAAGAGCAACCACGAGTGAGCGAAGGCTCCAGGTGATGAACACAGCAGGCACAGGACTTAAAGCAGAGAGGCTCTTGGGGACAAGGGGCTTAGGAAGCTGGGAAGGTGAGTACCGGGAATGGGAGGAAGGGGTAAGTGAGGAAAGGTCGCAGAAGGTTTCAGACAGCAGACCCTATCCAAGCCTGAGGAGTTTTAATCTGATTAAAATGAGTGTTATTGGTAAGTTTTGAACAAGGAGATCAAATAATTGGATTCACATTATAGACTTTTATTCCTCCATAAGGGAAAAAGTAAAATCATGACATTTGCAGGAAAATGGGTGGGACTGGAGGTCGCCATGTGAGGAGAGCTGGACCCAAACAAACATGCTGTATTTTTCTCACTTCTAGAACTAAACTATGCGTGCATGAACATGTGGCCAAAGTCAAAAGGTGACCACAGGGAGAGCAGAGGAGCCTTTAAGGGAGGCGAGGAAGAGAGAGTAAGGGGGAAACTGAGCTTTGTGGTCCATGCACTGCTTGGGTATGCACACAGAAATGCCCATCCAGGGTTTAAAATCCAGAACGTGGGCATCTCACACGCCAGGGGTTGGGATTACGGTGTGTCTTTTCCTCCCTCCCGTGAACATCTGTGCGTTGGATAACTGGGAGGAGAGATACAGTGATTTGGTGTCTCTTACTGAGTCCTACCTCATCTCACTCGCATACACACGTGGTATAATTTGCCTTTTCTTCAATCACATTTGTTTTCAACCTCCATCACTGTTGTTCTCACTGTCCTCTCTGGAGTTTGTACAGATCCTCCTGAGTGGAGGGGGGCTTCAGTCCTCATAGCTACCTTCTCCTTCTCTTCTTCCTCCGGCCTCCTCCCCAGAGTGACAAGCACCCAGCCATGGAACCCTTATCCCTGGTGCTGGCTGAGAATGTAGAATGGAGACATGCCACCAGCCTTCCCGGAGAACACGTCCCTCACATCCTATAAATGTTGGTCGGTGGTTTGCTTCTGGTGAGTTGGGGCTGAGGGCTGCGGCATAGCCTTGGTCAAGCTCTGCTAACTGGCAACTGGACAAGAAAGGAATGATCTCGTGGCCTCAAATCGTAACAGCTACGGAAACTAGTGTTCTGCCAGAGGAGAATAAAACTGAGAAACTTCACGACTAGCTTCAAGAATATGTTTACGTCCAAGCATTTTCCATGTTGCTGCAGTTCAAAAAGAGGCCGGGCTCCAGCTGAACCACACAAGGGCTGGCCAGCAACATTTGACATAGACATGGGGAAGCCCCACATCCTGAGGTCCCTGTGCCTCTTAAGACTAACATAGTCACCTACCTGACCAGTTGGCTGGAGGTCCACACCCTGAAGGGCCCCTTCACTTAGTCAGTCTGGTCTTTGGTACTTGCGCAATTCTATAGGTGTTTTAATGGGATGTTGATTTTAGATTTTTGGAGTCGGGGAGAGAATCTTATGTCAGTGCATATATCAGGTGACATTTCTGAATAAACGACTTAAACCCTGTCCAGAAATCATTGCTCTCCCCACAACTGCAGGCACAGGCAGGCAGCTCCTGACATCCGTTGTTCTCTTTGAAACAGGTTAACAGCGAGCAATGATGGCCACAGCCATCTCCGAAGGAGACGTTTTGTGTTTGTTCACTTCATGCTTAGGTGGTGTTTCACAGAGAAATCTATTTGCTGTTTAAAAATATGTTTAAGGGTAGAGCGCATAACGAAGAAATAAGTGAGTGCAAAGTGATGGGTTTTGTGACTAACCAGTCTACCGGGCTCTTCCCCCTGGATTCTTGCACACAAAGAACGCATTGTTATTGCTGCCATTACGGAGCTCCTCTGCTCTGCCCGCTCTGTGGGGCTCAAGGGAAATGGCTATAGATTGCAGCCGAAAAGTCCATCAGGCAGATCACGTGTGACCCCACTGTTCCTAGGAAAGAATGCGCTGGGACACTTCAGCTGAATAGACAGATTTTTCCAAATGTTTTAAATCAGTTTTGAGACAAAGAGAGGAAGATGTATAAAATGGGTTTGGCCTATGCGCTCTACCACGCTGCGCCCATTTCTCTGGAATGCATGGATCAGGAGCTTTCATGCGGATGGGGGACCTGAAGAGGCAGGAGGAGGCAGGAGCAGCCCACCACAACAATTAAGCAGCAATTGAAGAAAAGCAAGCAAGAAAAGATGGCCCCACGCTAGTACAATAGCTCAGGGGCTTTTCATTTTGGGGCATAAAGACAGAACAGAGAATGTTGTTTTCTTTTTAAAGCCCCTTTAAAAATGGTAACTGCGCCCCACTCTTGTAGATGTATTACTTATGACATCCCAGTTTTCATCCGTTCATGATTTTACATTAGACTTAAATCTCTGCAGCTCGCATCTCACGGCTGAGTTAGCCAGAGCCCATAAAATATTGAAACCTTTAGAGCAGCAGCCAGCCAGGTTGAGAGAAGTTCATGTCCAAAGCTGAGCTTTAGATTCTGAGACATCCCAATTGGAGTGTAGTACAGAAAAAAGTGCTGATAAAATTTTCATAAAAATGAGCTGAGGATATTGCTAGCATGCTTCTCAGCATCTATATGAAAACTTAATCTGAGCTAATGGAAAGGATATGAAAGCCTTTCTCAATTCAAACACAGTCGATGCATGATTCATAAATTATTGTCAGAGAAGCGATTCAGCTCCCAGATTTATTCTCTTTTGGGTAGAAACAAGCAGAGGAAAACTGGGTCTTTTTGACCTTTAGTGCCAGGAAATTTTACAGCAGAGCTGTCAATACAACCAAGTAAACTGGTCATTTCTCTGAACAGCAGCAAAACACCCACATAAACCCCACACAAGCTAATATTAACTTGGCCCGCTAGGTTACCCCTGGCACATTCAGAGAAGCAAGCAGAAAACACCTGAGTTTATCTTGCCACAGAGAACTGAGGGAACCCTCTCTGCATCCACGCCCACGTCATCATCCACAGAGTGGGGGTGAAACCTATACCATGCGGCCTTATTTTCACACCCTTTGAGTGGTAACGACAATACAGCTATGCATTACCCTATAAACCAAGAACCACTCGTTGATAAGAGACTGACATACTTCCTGCTACAAATATTGTCGTTGGCAGCTCATTTTTAGAAATTAAAAAGAAGAGTTGGTTTGTGTAGCGGATTGGAAAAGCAAAAGTGCAGAAGGGAAATTATGGACACAGTTCAGATTAATATAACAGAATATAACTTACACAGTATTGTGGAAGCTTAACCAGTCTGGCACTTCAGAAGCATGTGAGACATGTCCTTTGAATCCCATATTTCTTTACCTCGTAGACATTTTTGACCCCATACAAAAGACTAAACAGTGTAGAGAATTTGAAGACGGAAATGAAAATGGCGTGTGTTAATAGCTTATGGCAACATAGTCATCGAATTTCAAACCGAAAACGCTCTTAACGGTGATTTGGATCTTACAGGCCTGAGTCCCACCCACAGAGTGCTCAGCTAACCTGGATAGCACAGGCTTGGTGGGGATCTTCATCCCCAGTTAGCAGTGGCATGAGCTTAGCCAATACCAACCTAGAAACCACATGAGTGTTGATTCCTCCTCTCACTAACCCCTGCACTTCAAGTTACCATGTGATGCACGTCTGCTAAGAAACGACTGGTGTTTCCTCAGGGCAGTTCTTGTTCCTTGACTGAATCTTTATTCAGATCTAGCATCTTCTCTCACGAGGACTACTTCAAATACTATCCAAGTCTCATTGACTGTGGCCTTTTCTTCCTCCAGCACATCTTCCACTCCGTCGCCATAGTTTCTAAGAGACCAGATCATATCACCCATGTGCTTTAAAAGTCTTTTGTGGACCCTCATTTTTCACAGAATTAAACTCAAACTCATCAGAGTCTCTGCACAGGCCTCTCCATCTTACCTCAGTAGGTGTTCTCCAGGCCAGCTTCCCAGCAGCTGCGCTCTAGTTTAGAACATGTGTGTCCACCCCTGGATGTACATTAAACTGAACTATGGGTAGAGTTTGATCAAATACCAAAAAATGGGCCCAATCCAAGATTAGCTGATTGAGATGTGGGGTACTACACAGCCATGGAGATACTTTTGAAGGCCACTGAGGTGAGTCTCACACAGAGGCAGGCCTGGAATGATCATCTTAGGAGCCCTAAGTTCGTTCCTCTTCTTTGAATGTTCACAAACCACAGTGTGGCTTGAAATCCCAATCCCTTCACCTGAGTCTACAACAAAGGCAGGTATTGCTATTCAGAGTGCTGTTTTCAGGTCGATCAGAAGGGTGAGGGGATTACAAGGTTGATCCAAAAGAGAGGGAGTAAGGTAAATATGGCCCTAGTGAGAGAAGGGACTTCCGTGGCTTGGAGGGAGAGATATTTGGTGGGCCTTAAGACATAGGCTCCACCAATGCCAAAATCTTACCTGTTTTGATTAATGACATGTCAGCCCAATAGGGCATCTCTTTCGAGCGCTACTGCAGATACAATTCCACTGTATGGGTTTAACATCGGTCTTTGTGCTACACGACAGAAGCAGACTCTCCTACTGATATCCCCTCCCCATATGGACACATGATCGTATTGACAGCATTTGCCAAACTTCTTAACAGAGGTACTTATTAAGGTTGTTTTTTTAAAAAGTAGCTGAAATCAGCCTCTTACCTCAAGAAAATAAATACAGAAGTAAAATCCCTGGGAAGCAGGGTCATTTTCCTACTTTCAGGTTCCTTCCATAGTGGCCACATCTCGGGCTATTTGGTCTTGGGTGTCCATCACCTATAGACTCGAGTTTTATGAGCGCTACCTCATTTGTTTCCTTTGTTTTTAATTGTCTGTGCAGCGGTGAAAAAGAGAGGCAAGGAATACCATTACAGAGGCCAGGTTAGCATACACAAAGGGCATGGTTATACGGGAAGCTGTAAGAAGCCGCGTGTGACGGACGGGAGCTGAGGCAGCCCAGTGTGGAAAGGGAGCAATTTTCTGCCCTGCAAACAGCACTTCAGGTGCTGTCGTCCGTCTCCCTGCGAGCTGCTCTGTCAGAATCTGCCCACAGCACAGGTGTTCAGGGACCCACCAGGCTGTAAGTGTCCAGCTGAAAACCTAGGAGACATCCCCAGGCCCTAGGAGTTCACTCTTTCGGTTGCTCTGATTTACTCCAGAACGCTCCTTCAGGGAATTTCTCCTTCCCGTGCTTTGAGCTCCCATTTCCTCCCTTGTCATCTTTAAAAATCCATTAAAGATCACGCAGGCGCTTTTCTGCAGGATCAAATTCTGAGTTTCTGTTGCTTAATAAAACGCACGCTTTCAGCACACTCTGTTCTCCTTTGTGCTTTCAAGGCTTGGTAACCATGAAGACTTCTAATCAGAGGTGCTGACCACAGGTCAAGACAGCACACAATGTCTAGAATTCCCTGGGAAGCCAGCGTCTTCCTTTCTGGGGATCTAAAATGGCCACTCGGCTCACAGTCCAGGGTAGAAATGCTCTCTGTGGCTTATCAGAACGTTGAAGCCGAATTAAAATACGCTTTCCTACCTCCATTTTCCCCTAATTACTGGTTTCAAAGTCTTCCCACCACCAAGGTTAAGCGTTTATTGTCAACACCCACTAAAGGCTTCAGGAAAAGAACTCAGATTTTAATTTGTTTACAAATCCAATTTCCAAGGGTGCTCCTTCCACAGCCAAGCACAGTCTCTCCTGAAACCCTGCCTGTAATTTGTCTTTCCTCCCACTGAGTCCGCTGTCTACACCCTTCCTTCTGCCCAGCTCATTCCTGGTATAATATGCATGCAGCCTTCTCCACAATACAGGAAGATTATATCCAAATGCCACCTCACCGATCAGATCAAATTAATTCAGATTTGTCTATCCTTTCGTGGGGTTGCTGCCTTGCCTTAGGTATTATCATAACAATACCTCACCTGTCATATCCACTGGCACTTCTTCACCTGGAAAATTGCTCTAATACCGCCTAGGTTCTCACAGACTTTTGCTATTTATCTATCTATCTATCTATCTATCTATCTATCTATCTATCTATCTATTTCTTTGCAGGCTTGCCTATTACAGTATGATAATTGAACTTTTATTGGCAGCCTCCACATATATTTTTATTACGATTTATGTCTGGTTGAGCCATTGTCACACGCTGGTTGTATGGCAGACCAAATCACTCAAAGCCACCTTCTTCTTATTTCCCTCATCTGTAAAACATCGTGTTCTCTTTCCCATCTACCGTCAGTCTCTATTTGGGTAGCTCCAGTACGTAACATTTGGAGACAGTCTTACTTACATGGGGATTTTAATATCAGACAACACCATGTGGGTCTATGAAATAATGCCTAGATGTCGTGGGCTGGGAATGTGAGCTCAGTATTTCATTTTTGGTGACAAGAATGTGAATGTTCATATTCAAAACAAAACACAATTTCTTCAAAACACTTTTTTCTTCCAGAGAAATCCAAAGTGTGGCACATGCCAAATAGAAATTTTGGCTTTTCCAATAATATAGATGGATTTCTATATTTGTCCAATTCTTTTTCTCACTTTGAAAGCTGCTTGAATAGTTGTCAAGTATCCACGCCACGCGTCGCTTGGTCTCAGGGTTTAGCACTCTTGCTTTAGGAGGGCATGCTGAATTATAGAAGGAGGCTACCTTTAAGTGCTAGGTAACGAGAATACTTGATACACTGAAATAAAGCCTGCCACTGCCCTGTCATGCAGGCCATGGTCCCCAGGGAAGAGGAAGTTACAGAGAACAAATACCGTCTTATTGGCTCAGAAGCTGTCACCAACGTCTCCGCATAATTAAACTGGACATGTTTTAGAAAAATGAAAAGACAAAGCTACATTGTTCAGCTGCAGACAGTGCTCGATGGCATTGTCGATCACAGGGATCCAAGCTCTGCATATTAATTGCTGGAGGTGCTAATTTGAGTTCTTTAAGCTCTACTCACAAGCCTGTTTACATGCTTTGTTCCACCTGGACCTGTTTGGAGGTTTGTCAAAAACCTAACAAGCAGAAAAATATTGCATTTGAAAACACACATGCATGTTTAATTAAGCCGGAGCCACTGAAGACCCCTCAATATATTTAGCTGTTGAGGTTTAGGCACCATCAGAGTATCAAGCATTATCACCTTTTGAAGTATTGCCGAATCTTTAATATTTAAAGCATGAAGCAGACTGCAATAAAAAATTCCAGCAGACCCTAGAAGATTAAAGACACATTATAAATGTGACAGTTTGTAAATGAACACCAGTATTAAAGGGTCCTCCTGATATTTCACAGCATATTTTTCAGGTGTACACTAAATTATGAATACAATTAAATAGCTGTAATTATTCTCCAAGAGTGGACAGCACATTTAAATGCCTGTGATATTTGCGACTGGCTACAGAATAGAATGTTAGAGCAGTGCAGCCTGAGTGGGCTAAACTTCTGAGCAGGTGTCAACCAAAGCTCGCCTTTAAAATTTTTGAGTCAGGGTTTCATGTAGCCCAGGCTGGCCTCAACGTCACTATGTAGTCAAGGATGACCTTGACCTCCCTGATCCTCCTACTTCTGCCTCCTTGTTACTGAGATTACAGATGTGCACCACTGTGCCCAGTTTATCAACTGAAGCTCTTTGACGTCTATTGAAACGTCACTCACTCCATCTGGAGGTGTCCTGTAGGAGCCCAGAATGACTCTGTCCTAGTTAGCTCTGCACTAGTTAACTGAAAACAAGTGTGCTGCAAAAGGATTAGCCAGGCCTGGGACTGGTGCCCAGGTCCTGTGGCCTAGGTGCCTCGTTTGTAATCATAGCTCAGCAAAGAGCCCTGTGATTTACACAGTTTGGGGATATTAATCTGAACGAATACTTTTGCAATGCCTGGTGCAGAGTAAGCTCGAAGGAAATACTTCTGACACGAAAAGGCTAACAGGTGAATTATAAATACACAGCCATATACCTATTCTAGTACTTAGATATTTTTATTAAGTGAGCTTTTCTGCAAACTAAATTTAGCATGGTAGTGTCAAATCTATAAAATACAGGGAGAAATAGGCTTGTTTTGCGTCTGAGCAAGAATGTGCATCATGCTGTGGTTTTGGTTGCTTTTGTTGTTTGTTTATTTTCTTACTTTACATATTACTGTTAATAAAACACCTAGCCAAGTGACATTAAGGGTTTATTCCAGCTTACAGTTCCAAGTAGGTTTCACACCTACTAAATGGGACAAAATTCTTTTTTGTTAGAATTAAATGAAAGAATGAATGCCAGGTGTTTGCTTATAGAAAACATGAGGAAATGCTCAACACATGGTACCCTTTCACCAGAGAAGACAGTGTCAACTATAGCAGATTCTGGTCCAAACTACCTGGTTTTATGTTCTGTCTGCCTCCAACCAGTTGGCCTGGAGTATGTTAGCTGACCCATCCAGACCTCAGTTTCCCTATCTATAAAATGAAGGTGATACTAGAGCCTGGCCTACAGAGCTCACGTGAGGACTGGCAGCACGTTACCTTTGAAATACTAGAAAGTGAGCATGCACATAACAGACAGCACAGGTGGCGTGGACTCAGCACCAGCACGCCTGTGAGAGAAGACAACCTTGTAATGGTTGCAGCTTTGTGAGTCAGGCCGACAGACATCTTCAGAACTCTGGAGAATATGTGCTGTTGCATTACACATTTCCCAGAAGGCAATGGGCTGTGCAGGTGTCCTCCCCCAACAGCCATCCACAGGACTTGTGCTCCAGGAGTCCCAGTGAGCATCTGAAACCTTGGGTAGCCCTGAGCCCTGTGCAGGCCAGTCTCAAAGACCACTGTACAAGATGAGCCTGTGACTTCCTGGGGCTGTTTCTAGTTAAGGCCTCCAGGCTCACGATGAGTTCTCCAGCATCTTAAGCACCAATACAGCTTCAGGGAAACTTGTCTAGTTGGCTAGACAACCAAGTTTCTCAGCCAATGACCCGGTAGAAGCTGGTAGCGGTTCTTCACTGCTCTGGCGAGGCCATTAGATAAGTTGCTAATTGCAAACCTGCCTGTTGTAAGGACTCACAAACCTTTTGTTCTATCTCCTTATTCTTCTTAAAATCCTGTAGTAACTATGGAAACCAGGAAACCAAATGGTACCATTGCTAGGAGAGGGGAACTGAGGAGCAACGGAGAGGGGATTAGCAGGGTACACATGATCTGATAAGGGAAATGGGAAAGGGAAAACTCTTTAGGGAGGGAGAGAGGGGTAAATACAGAAGAATGTGGAAGAGGGTAAAATAGCAATAAGGACATCTGAAAAAGCCACAAGGAAACATATTATTAACTATTTACCTTATAAAAAATTACACACATGATTCAGTATATAAATATATATGACATTTTCTCATCTGGGCTAAAGTGCTCCCTCCAAGAGCCAAAGACAACTTAACAGAAAAGCCCAATACCAAACATGATAATCCCTCTTTTGAGGGGTTGGCCAGGCTGTCCAAGAGACTTCCAAAGCACACAGCCTATTTCTGCTGCCCTTGGTTGCCCTGCAGAGGTGGAAGGTAAGTCTCTATTGCTGAAGACGTCGTGCATCTCAGCAAATGGGGCTCAGAGACCTCTGAGCAGTAACTGACGTGAATGTCCCCCACACACCGAGAACTAGCTTGCATGGTACCACGCAAGCTTCCAAAGGAGGAAAGCAGCCAACAGTCCTACCCAGCTAGGACACCTGTGAACCGCATCAAAGACCAGCATGTCACAATCACCCTAAGGATGTAGTGGGGGCACACGTACCTTGGTGGTGATCAACAGCTCTCTAATTGGACTTAAGACCCATTCAACAAGAAGTAAACCATTCCTGGTATTGGCAACATGGTAACTAGTCAGTGCTAGTGAAATCATAGTCATTGGAGGATAATCTACAACCACTAACTTACTAAGCCAGCATACTCCCTAACAACACTCAAACATTCGTCCTGATACCCACAGACAAGCGCAGTCTTCACCCTTCACCAAGGAAGCTTCTCTTCGTAACAGATACAACTGCAGAAAACCACAACCAATCAAAATGCAGATTTGTGGAGCCCAGTCCCAGCGGACACATTTACAAAACACTCCCATGTCTAGGGCCTAGGAAACATTCAGAAGAGGAGACAGAAAGATTGTAAGAGCCAGAAGACTAGGGAATTTCCTGTGCGAGTGTGACTCCTAGTAACATTAGAAACTATACTGTAGCTTGAGTTTTCCTGCCTGGCCCAAGGTCAGGATAAATCTCTTTCACCTGCCAGTCCCACAGCCGCTCCGACCCAACCAAGTAAACACAGAGACTTATATTGCTTACAAACTGTATGGCCGTGGCAGGCTTCTTGCTGACTGTCCTTATATCTTAAATTAATCCATTTCTATAAATCTATACCTTGCCACATGGCTCGTGGCTTACCTGCATCTTTACATGCTGCTTGTCCTGGCGGCGGCTGGCAGGCTGTCTGGCAGTGTCTCCTTCTGCCTTCCTGCTCTTTTAATTCTCTCTGTTAGTCCCGCCTACTTCCTGCCTAGCCACTGGCCAATCAGTGTTTTATTAGCAACACATTTGCCATACAGAACAGCCCACAGCACTATACCCAAAGTTTGGGGAACATGACCACCCAAACATGAGCTGAACAAGGATGGCACCAGTGGACATGGCCAAGTGGACGGGGAAAAGTCCAAGAAACCTCAACCCTACCCAAAGAACTATAGGCAACTGAGGAAAGCTGGGAGCAGGAGAGGTGGTCTTCCCCAGGGAAGAACACACCAATTGGCTGCCCAGTAACAAACTGTCAACCCTGAAAAGACACAAGTAACACTACATGGACTGAACAAGATATATATATTAGGCATGCAATAACAATTAATGATAGAAGAGACCATGAATTTGAAGGAGACTGGGGAGGGGTATATGGAAAGGTTTGAAGGGAGGGAAGGGAAGGGGAAAATGTTATAATTAAATTATAATTTTAAAATTAAATTTAAAAAGTGATGGATTATTGCTAGCACCATTTTACTCCTAAGGAAACTAAGGCATGAAACAGTTATTTAAATTTCCTAGGTCTCAGAGCCAGTTGAGGAAGAGGATGGATCTCCACTCAGACAATCTAAACACACAGTTCATAGTGAGACAGAATTTTGCTTTCCAGTGTGTGTGTGTGTGTTTACTTCAAAGATACCTTATAAAACAGAATGTAAGAAGATCCCTGTCCCAGAAGTAGTTGAGAGTGAAAAACCCAAATGGCAGGGTGGGAAAATTTATGTAGAGAATACATCCTCATTTGGAGAAGAAAGACATTAAAATCTAGATCTTTATTTTTTGAGGTTCATTGTTCCTAGAATTATTCTGATAGACTCAGATTCTACATACTAAAGCTTTATGTTGAAAAAAATAATCATGAAACAAGAAATTTCAATACTAAGTTTGAGACGCTTATTACATGCCCCAAACTAACTGGTTCCAAGAAATAAGAAGCCTGTGTAACAAATACAACAAAATAATTAGGTGTTAGTTTTTAATTGAGCAACAGATAGAGTAGCTGAGAAAATGCCAAGGAAGCTTCTATACTAAGCTGGAAAAATATGTTCCAAAATAGCATAATAACTGGCTGGTATGTTTTTGAGGTGGTTTGTTATGCAGCCGTAGCTTACAGATACATCAAGTGAATTTTGTTAAATAGCCAAATGTGGATGAGATATTGGATGAAATAGTGTAGTTAACCTTGAAGAACTACTAAGGCCTCTCTAGGGATCTAGATACAAATTTAGGTACCACGTGATGACCATGACTAAAACTAATGAGGATGGTATGTTTGCTGCTGTACCTCGCAACTCCTGCTAAAACCAGTATGACAGTGAGTAAGGATTAATTCCCTGTTTATTTAGTCACTTATTAACTCAACATACTTTTATTGTCTCTTGAGCATTGTTTCTAGGAAACTATTTTTATTGTACACAAAGAAATTCTCTATGTTGACCCTCAAAATCATTCATTTCAACAAGCCTTTAACAAGTGTCAATTACAAGCCAGATACGAAATCATTACTATGTTGTGGTTGAACAGGAGTAAAGGGACAAGCAAGGTGACAGAAAGGGCTCCAATTAGACAGAGCAGACACTCCAGTGACAAGTTCCAGGGAAAAGTGTTCATGGCGTTGGAAAGCTTCTGAAGGAAGAGTCAGCATTATCTTAGTTCTGCGACTGGTGTGCTACACAACTACCAGCAATAACTGGTATCCTTGTATGTTCTTCTAACATGCCAAATAGTATGTTAACTATTTGCAGATGTACTGCCTCATTTAAATTTTACAGCTTTCCCACATACCATAATCATTGCAATTACACAAAGGAGAGTGTTGAGGCTCTAAGGAGACATGTTAATTGCCCAATATCTCAGAGCTAATCAGTGGCAAAGCCGTGATTAAAATCCAGGTCTGTCTCACTCTTAAGCCAGATCTTTTATCTACTGATAACTAAGTGACTTGGAACAAATTGTTATTTCTAGGGTTTAGTTTATTTAAGATTAAAACAAGAGATTCAAATGAGGTAACCTTTATATTTCTTCCATCCCTGGTATTTTATGATTCAAATATTGTACATCGCCTGTAATATCTACTTAGTAAATAGCCTGAAAGAGCTTGACTAAACATTGCAGTGGGTTTAAGCCACTTGCATCGGATAGGAGCTCCCCATGTAGAAATCTCCAAGACCTTCTAAGAACCCTGTGACTTGTTCTTACCTTGAGGATTCAGGCCCAGCATTCTCCCTTGTCTTATTTCCCTCTATGCTTCTGTTTTCTGTTTTTAAGAAGAAGGAAAAACATATCTGCTGTGGGATGTCTTTCTGTATGCTGTGAATGTGTGTGGCTCCCATTGGATAATAGATGAATCTGTTTTGGCCGGTGGCGAGAGAGCTTGCAGCCAGGCATGTAGCATGCATTGTTAGAAGGTCTTATTAATAAAAACAAACCTGGTGCCAGTTATTGGGGTGAATTCTGGTAGATCAGAGAAGCAGAACAAGTCACAGCCACCTCACCTTGCCAGTTCCTCAGGTGATCCTGTTTCCTCAGACTGGAAGCCTCTGAGTCCTCATCCAGAATGAATCTCAGCTGAACTGCTGCTAAAAGCCTAAAAGCTTAACCAGGCTCTATCAATTTCCTGGTTTTCATGCCTTATATACCTTTCTGCTTCCTGCCATCACTTCCTGGGATTAAAGGTGTGAGTCACCATGCTTAGCTGTTTCCAGTGTGGCTTTGAACTCACAGAGATCTGGATGGATCTCTGCCTTCGGAATGCTAGGATTAAAGGCGTGTGTGCCACCATTTTCTGGCCTCTGTATCTAGCGGCTGTTCTGTTCTCTGACCCCAGATAAGTTTATTAGGGTGCACAATATTTTGGGGAACACAATATCACCACACAGACAGGAAATCCAAGCAGAGAAATCCAGGGAGAGAAGGCGGCCCACCGCCAAAGGAGCAACAAGATGCCAGCAGACAGGTAATGCCACGGCTACGTGGCAACATATAGATTAATAGGAATGGGTAATTTAAGATGAGTTAATGAGCCAGAAGCTGAAACCATAGGCCATACAGTTTGTAATTGATGTCAGCCTCTGAGTGATTATTTTGTGAGCGGCTGCAGGACTGGTGGTGGGAGAGACTCATCTGGACCTCGGGGCCTGGCGGGATCAGTGAAACATCCAGCTACACATATCTTTTTGGGGATAGAAGAGTGCCACACCAACTCCAGTGTCGTCCGTGTGACATGAACAATTATGTCTATAATAGTGGACGGGAGATACGTGTCCCACGGGACTAAGCTCCCTGGAGGTCCCTGGCAGAGTGCCCGAGGTATGCTTCCTTCTCAAAGGAGACGTGCTTCACGGATCATGAGCTCCCTGGGCTATGGGTTCTGTATAACTGCTTTTCTGATAATGTTCTAATTAATCTATGAAGCACAGCCAAAATTAATGAATGCTTGGGTTGTGAACTATGGAGGAGAGGGGAAGCTGAACATGGATCTTAATTAAATACAGCAGAATGAGCTATTTTTTAAGACCCCAAGCCACTAGATAAAAGAAAGTATAAAGGTTCAGGCACTTCTAGGGAATGAACACTCACCCTTTAGGAATCCCAACTAAAGTGATTTATGGTAGAAGACATTATCTCATAGGAGGCAGATGGTGGGCCTCTCTGTTAAGGGTGTTCAGCATGGGAAACTTAAGGACTACAGCAGAACTCCTTCCCCTTACAGGTGTAAAAGTACAAGAGTCCATATTCCAGCAGGTAAAAAGGTTTTATACTAAATGAGATATGTGATAAAAAAAAAAACTAAAAAGGACTTAGAGAGGGTCTGCAGCATTCAGATTGGCTAAGTGGGTCATGAGAACCAGAAAAGTGAAAGTGCATAATAAACTAGAAAGCTGCTGACATAAGATAAGGGACACAGCTACAACCACAAAAAGTCTACACAAGTCTAGGGACTGTACTAATTTAAAAAATACAGACTGCTCTTTGGGTCACAAAGTTCTTGAGGGTGAAGGGATATGTCTAGCGCCGATTAATAATTGTGTGCTTGCTGTTTTTTAAAGATGATGTAATTGAATTATCGCCAAAGCTCTTGTTGTTCCTTGCATGACTTGATAGTTTTCTTTTCTGTATATAAACTACTGATTTACAAAAGTAAAATTGCAACAGATTCAAACCTGTCATTCACTGAATCCTTGCCTTCCTGACTACCCAAGCCCTGGTTCTCCTATGGTCATGGTACCCCCGATGGGCCAGTACGTGGCAGAAGAGGAGACTTGAAAATACACTACTTTCAATTTGATCGCAGGGAGTTTCTAAACTTAAATATTTGCTGGACAATATTTTCAAATATATGAACGAGGCCACCCATAAGAGAACACCATCTTGCTAAGCAGTTTATATAATATCTACCTAGTTCTGCAGTTACATTGCTTCACAAAACAGCATATTAAGGACTTCCAAGTAATGTGGAATATCAGCTATGACTAGTTTTCTCTCTTCTCTTCTGATATGCAATAATGACAATATAAGCACATATAAACTACAAGGGCAGGGCGAATGGAAAAGAAAATACAAGACAATGAGAGATTTAAGTGCATTTTAAAGTAATAAAAACCGATATGGTGTGCTGTCTTGGTAGAATAAAAGAAGGTACGACCCAAAGCCTGGACAAAGGGAAACCAGGAGAAGCAAGCTGGCTGTCCCTGAAGACCTCGGAACTACTCAGATATCTCCTATCAAAAAGTGTGTGTCCCGGGTGTGGCGTGGGAGGGCAGGGCAGAGTGTCTCTAAAGTGCTGATATTAAGGTGACTAGTTTAATGTTCTTATCTTGTGTCATGAGATCCACTGATTGTCTCCTTGCCTCATGTCAGACAACATCCTTTCATGGATGAGATCAAAGGCATATTTTCCGGATATATTGTAGAAAGAAGCTGAATTTGGAGAGGAAAACAAAAGATCACAATGAAGACTGGGCAGGTTGTGCAGGCCTGGAAAGTTGGGGTGAGTGCTTCTCTGGGGATGGCTCTATTTCACCAAAATCAGAAAACAGCAGAGCCATAGGAAGTAGTAAAGAAAAAAAAAGAAAGAAAGAAAAAAGAAAAACAAAACAAAAAACTTTTATTCAAAGATACAAGGGAGCTGCCAAAGCACTAAAGATACACAACGCATCAAGATCCCCAACAGGAGGAAACAGCAAAGCAGAGGGCATACATGCCATCACTTTTCCCTTCAGTTTCTAAGAGGCTTCAGTCTAGGTCAGGAGACTGACAAGATGCAAGGCTTCATGTCCCAGTCCAGTCTCTCAAGGCCTCTTTCCTGGGAGCGAAGGTAAACTCAAACACATGTCAACCCCAGATTGTAGGTGAAGGGATCATCAGACCAGAATGTCTCCTCGAAGCAAGTACATGTGAATTCTAGGAAAATGGCTTTGCCAAGATTTCACAATAGGGTATCGTCATACATAACATTGAGGAATTCCTGAAAGCAACAAACAGGAGCAAACATAAAGATAAAACCAAATGACTGAAAACATATGGGAAAATCATACTGGAAACCCAGATACTGTAGTTATTAGAGAGAGAGATTCTGAAATAACAATTGGCATATTGTAGAAAAATTAAAATGTCATTCAGAGAAATGAAATCAATATAAATACATGGGTTTTTATAGCTGAAAAATAAGATAGGTGAAATCACATTAGCAATGTATGGGAGACTAAACATTGCAGAAGGACTGGGGAACTAGGAAAACCCATGATGAGAAATATGGGAACATTCATGGTTGGAAGCATGGAGAAAATCAGGGTGATAACCATAGGAAAAACAGAGTCCCCATGGGAAGATGGAGAGACCTATCAGACACATTGGCGCCCACCAGGAGAAGACAGATAATATAAATGGGATGAAAACAGCTTCAAAGCAGCAGTTGCCATAGTTCAGAAAAGCCAAGGAAAGATGTCAAGACACAGACTTAAGATTTGTAAATTCCAAACAGATATCACATTTGTACACCTCATAACAAAACTTCTAAAGACACCAACAAAACACAGAGAGAACATATTCAGAAAGATTTCTTACCTTCAAAGGAGTAACAAAAAGTTTTCAAATATCTCAATGGAAAAACCCAAGCCACGTTTGTGTGGGGGAACACATCCATAATGCTGCATTCAGAAGGCGGGACAAGAAGACCCCGACAAAGAACAGTGTTGGCTTATTTAAATGTTCAGACACCCAGATAAACACAACTACAGCATGGAGACAGGGGCAGTATTGATGAAAAAGAGGCTAGGAGAATAGAAGTCCACCAACAGGCTGGCACATAGATGGACATGAGGCTCATGGCATGGGTGGCGGTGTACAGCCCACAGGCAGCCTTCTCCCTTCATGAATCCAGCCCAAATAAGTAACACAGTTCCAGTGTAGTCTCAAACTGCACCTGAAGAGTGAAAGCCAGAGCATGGGTGTGACTGAAGATGTGGTCTCTGGCTTGCTTGAAAATGACTAACCACACTTCCCTGGGGGCACAATCTGTACTTCTTCTTCCCCGGGTAGCCAGATCTTAGTAATGGTTAGGCAACCGCAGCATTTTTGTGGTTACGGGTGCATTTTCATGTTTATGTGGAAGTAAAGCTTTGCCTTGCCTTTTATGTACATGTTTAAATGTGAGAAACGTAATATGTTCAATTAAGTGTGTGTTGCTTGGCATGAGTCTTGGAATATTGGTTCAGCCATCTCAAAATATAACACTTTACTCTCGCACACAAAATTCTGTGCATGCTTCAGTGGTCGGTTCGTTCTGTAAGGGCTGCCAGATACCAGGTCTCTCTTGGCTTGACTCTGTCACTCAAAGGGCGTGTATCTCAGTCCTTAATGTACATGAGACTTGCCCAGGATTGTTTCTCAGAAGCAAATTCAGACTCAGTAGATCTGAAAGTACATCCTGGCCCTTCTGCATCCCGACAGTATCTCTGGTGGCACTGATGGTGCTGTTTTAGGGACAGGATCCAAGTAATGTATAATGTACATGTACCACATAAATAAGAAAGTCCACAAATCAAAACTACACATTAGAACCCTTCCAAGTGGGTAATATATTTGTTTCCCATGGCTGCTATAACAAACAGGGACTTCAAATAACAGAAGTGTATTCTACTGTGGTTCCAAAGGCCAGGAGTCCAAAATTGGATATCATGGCTGGAAAGGCAGTGTCAGCAGTCCCTCTAGATCAGTGGTTCTCTACAGAAAGATAAGGCTCAAACTAGTTGCCAAGGCATGCACATAACATACTTCCTTATGAGCCAACCTGGAGTCTGCCTGAGGGCATAGCAATGGGCACTGTCAGAGGTCCTGACTGTGCCCAGCCAATGAGGGGTGACCACGCAATGCCACCAGATTGGGACACAGCCTGGGTGCTGGGAGGAGGGTATATAAAGCTCTCCCTGTTACTGAATAAACAAGTCTGCTGTTTGCCTTTCACCTGACTCTCCATGTCTGTGTTGTTGATGTTGTGCCTTCTCACCCCCTTCCCAGAGGGAGTCGTTAGGACCTAGCAACAACTGGCACCTGCATGTGAGACTTCTGGCATGGGTTTTGAGCTCGTCTGGGTCAGGGTCCTTTTTGTTGTTGTTGCATCTGTAAGTTTTGGGTTTTGATTTTTGTCTGTTTTTGCCATCACTGTTTATGGCACAAATAGTTATTTTCACTTTCTCAGTGCTGGTTCTGATCATCTCCCCCCTCCACTTCACTTACAGCGCTGGATAGCACCTCCAAGTTTTGGTGAGAAGGCCCTTCAGCATTGTGTGCTTTCAGTCCCCTTAGCAGGTAAGCATTAGGACCTCCCTTTCTTTTCTTCTTTTGTATTGTCTGTCATGTCTGTCTGCCCATCTAGTTATGAAGGCACATTTTTTCTGTTTTGGTTCACCCAGCACCTCCACATAAGGACTGACCCCCCCCCCAGGAGGAACCAAGGCTCCGCTCCTGAATATTATCCCTCATCCAGAGACACCATGTGGGCATATGGCCGTGGCCTAAAAAACCACAGAAATCCCCCACTAAGCATAAAACATGAAAGTCTGACACAACTTTCCACCCCTCTTGACTGCCATCTTCTCTCTGACTGTTGCTTGCCTGATGTCTCCCTCTATAAAATGGGTAACCTCTCCACCACCTCCACCCGTTCTATGTCTGATCTCTCTATGGCATCCGAGGAGGAGGAGGCAGGCAGTTCAGGCCCAGCAAAACCTGCTAAGGAGGGCATGGCCACAGTTAAGACCACATGTCAGCTCTACTCCTGCCTTGGGAGGCTTTATCTCCATGGCTGTACCCTTGGAGTGGAGTTCCTTAATGTCTACCTGCTCCTGAAGGAGGAAATTCCCTTGTGCTGTGGTATTCCTCCCAGCTACCACAGCTAGTGGAAACCTTTCCAGTCAACCCGGGACAAAATGTTGCTAACCAGCCCTGGATTTCCACCCTCAGAGCCGAACTCTCCCTTATCCAGAAGGCAGCTAACAAGTCAGGCCCAGATTCACCTTACTTCAAACAGGTCCTCACTCAATGGACAGTGCAACTCCAGACTTACTTTGACTGGTATAGTCTGCTCAAAGCTGTGCTGGACCCGGCTGCCTTTCTTAACTGGAAATCAGCTCATGATGATCAAGCAGAAGCTCAAGCACCAATGACCCTCTTAATTAACATTCCAGTGACCCTTGACATGCTCACTACACAAGGTAAGTTTGTCCATCCCATCTGTCAGGCACAGATTGGCCATCAAGCTACTACCAACAGGTTTCTTACCTGGCCTTCAAGGCTCTTAAGGCATGCACCCCATGGGATACTTTAGCTTACTTCTGCCATCTTATTCAACAGCCAGAGGAACTTTTAACTAATTTTCTCACACATGTCAATGAGGCAGTGGAGTGTAGAGTCAATCCGGGCCCCACTAGGAAAATGTTAATCAAGCAATTGATTTTGGAAAGGCTTAACATCCCCACCCACAATGCAGTCACAGCGGTCCACAACAAGGACAGTCACAAGGTGGGTACTGGTCACAAGAGATCTTGACCCCAGTAATGGTCCCATTGCCGCCCTCACCACTTCCCTGGATGCCCTCCTTGCAGATAGGCAGTGTGCCAATGACACACCCAAGGGCCCCCAAGTAGACAGATCTTGCTGGGGATGCGGCAAACCAGGCCATCTGTGCTGTGACTGCCCCCAGGCACACTTTTACCCCTAGTAAGATGGAAAAGATTTCATCTCTGCCCAGACATAGCCACCAGCCCCCCTGATGGCCAGTGGAAGAGGATATGCTTGTGTTTTTCCTCAGAGTGCCACTATGCCACTATGGGTCCCAACAAGAGATGTGTACCCCACCATGGACCAGCCTGCCTCCACTAAAGAAGAATTGGCCATGGATGAGTAATGTACATACTCACCACCATTTTATTCCCTCAAAACCAGAGGATCTAAGGGCTCTGGTTCCCTTGTCTTCCATTCTGTTGCCAGTGGCAATTAACTCCCCTGATTTCCCTGTGATATTTACCACCAACTCTTCCCTAGGCCTGCCCTTTATGAACCTGGTATTGACCACCAAAAAATTGGAGGGCACCTGGTTTGTGGAGGAAGCCCTTTACTTTACTCCCCTTTTTTTCTCTTGCCCAATGCCTAAGAAACAGAATTAGTAAGAGACCTGTCCATAGTGGCCTGTGATCCACACTTCCAGGCAATTTGCCTCATTCCCTTAATTACTCCAGTCTACTCTGGGAACAAATATCCTATCTCAATATGACCAGGGTCCCAGTGATGTCATTATAGACAGATTTTTTTTAAACTGAGGTCTAGAACAACTTTGAAAGGCTATTTGATCCCTCCTGGATGCTCATATATGCTTTGATTGGTGGGGTGATACTGTTAATCTTTATTCTCTTTACATGCCTTCTACAACACATCTGACAGCAGTGTGCAGCAACTAAAATGACTCTTCAGGTTTTAATGGCTCTTAGATATCCTGCTCATAGCCCTCCACAGGAGGTTATCTATGCCTGGTTGCCTAATCCTCTCCACCCAGGCAGCTCTCCAGGAATGGATGTTCTTTGAGGGCTGGTAGTCAATGATGGGTAAGAGCTTGTTAGGCAAGTCAACCTAAAACAGGCACAGCCCAGTTGCTGAGCCCTCCTGAGGTGAGGTCAACAAAGTCAGAGCAAATAACCTGACTCCTACTGAGTGCCCATGTAATTAATAAATAAAAGAGGGTGGATATAAAGGAAGATAAGGCTCAAACCAGTTGCCAAATCATGCACATAATGTACTTCCTTATGAGCCAACCTGGAGTCGGCCTGAGGGCCTAGCAACAGGCGCTGTCAGAGGTCCTGATTGTGCCCAGCCAATGAGGGGCAATCACGCCATGTCACCAGATTGGGACACAGCCTGGGTGCTGGGAGGAGGGTATATAAGGCTTTCCCTGTTACTGAATAAATGAGTTTGCTGTTTGCCTTTCACCTGATTCTGTGTCATTGATGCCACACCTTCTCATCCTCTCCCCCAAGGGAGCCATTAGGACCCAGCAACAGTTCTCAACCTTCCTAAGGCTTCAACCCTTTAATACAGTTAATGTTGTACTGACCCCAAGCCATAAAATTATTTTTGTTGCTACTTCATAACTGTAATTTTGCTATTGTTATGAATTGTAATGTAAATATTTTTTGGAGATAAAGGCTTGCCAAAGGGGTCATGACCCACAGGTTGAGAATCACTGCTCTAGAGGCTCAAGGAGCTATCTACTCCCTGCCCCATGGCCATAGTTTTGGTGGATGCCTATTTTTGTTTCCACAGTAAGAACCAGTCTTCTGACTCCTCAAATAAAGACATTATTCTAGTTTGCCTTCCTATTTTTGTGATAAACACCGTGACCAAAAGCAACTTGGGGGTAAAAGGGTTTATTTCAGCTCACAGGTTAAAGTCCATATTGAGGGAAGTCAGGGCAAGAACTTAGAGGCAGAAACTGAAGCAGAGACCATGAGAAATGCTGCTTGGTGGCTCACTCCTCTAGCTTTTCTGTATAGTCCAGGCCTACTCACCTGGGAATGGTACTGCCCAAAGTGTGCTAGGCCCTGCTACCTCAATGGTCAAGAAAACGCCCCACAGACACGCCCACTGCCCCATCATAGGGAAGCAAGTCATCGACTGAGGTGCCCTCTTACCAGATGCCTCAAGTTGGCAACTGGGATTAGCCACCATGGATGCTTAAGACTCATTGTCGACTTCAGACCTCCATGTCAGTAAGAGGCTTAACTTTGCACAGTTTTACATCATTGAGCTTGTGGTCATTTGTGATAGCAGCAATTGAAATGATACAGGTGGCAAATCTTGGCTGTTAACTGGAGGTTAACAGGCAGGAGCTATACAGGAACTCAAGGTAAACCCTCTGTTCACCATGTCCATGAATGTAGATGTAACCGACCGCCTTATTAAATAAGAAACACAGAGCCAATGTAAAGGTGAAAGCCCAAGAGGTCAGAGCCAGAAGCTTACCCGCTTTCCGCTAGCTAGCTTCTTCCGCCAAGAGAGCTCTCCGAAAAAAGGAGCTACTTCCTGTGCGTCTGATTTATAAAGAGTTCTGGTTCTTCCTTCTCATTGGTTATAAACACAACTACGTGGCTGTCTCTTCACTGCCTCTCTGTCCAGACCTCCCACGTTTTCTATGGTTGGTATTGAGATCAAGGGCGTGTGTCTCCAATGCTAGCTGTATCCTTGAACACACAGAGATCTACCTAGCTCTGCTTACCAAGTGCTGGGATTAAAGGCGTGCACCACCACCGCCCTGGCTTTCGCTATGGCTTGCTAATAGCTCTGACCCCCAAGCAACTTTATTTATTAACATACAAATAAAATCACAATTCAGTACAAATAGAATACCACTATACATGAACAGGGTACACACAAGCCCCACACATAGAGAAAGATCAGAAAGCCAATGGCATTGGGTGGCTTACATCTGTCCTGAAGCAGGTGCCCTGTGTGATCAGGTAGAGCAGGAGTGAGGCAAATCTAAAGGGAACAAGCCAAGCCTGGGGGAGGGAGGGGCTGAGGACCGACAAGCTCAGAAGGACGTCAGTGTTAAAGACTTAAGAACTTCTTCAGTAGCCTCTCCAAGCTAGCTGGGATGCAAGGCAAGGTGAAACACAGGAGACTGCCCATAGTTCTAGTTAACCAGGAGAGCCTGCAGAACAGTACCTGTAGGCCATTGTAGCAATTCTGGGAGGGCACTGTGGAAAGTTTTCAAGTTAAGAAGGGGTCCATGGAGATGGTTCAGTAGGTAAGATGACTGTCACACAAGCCTGGGTACCTGGGTTCAGAGCCACCTAAGTAAAAACCATCTCTAGTGGCATGTTTCTGTAACTCCAGTGTGGGGGCAGACACAGACACAGAGACCTGGCCAACCAGTGTAGCAATGGGGAGCTCTAGGTTCGGTGAGAGGCCCTGTCTCAAACAATAGGGGGAGAATGAGGAGGCCCCCAAGGTTGACCTTTGTCCCCACCCCATGCTTGCACACCTGTGCACATAGGCACAGACACATATGCTATACTTATACATGCATAATAAATAAATTAAAATTTAAAAGGTTAAAATATACCATTGTCCAAAAATCCTCGAGGTTAGTGCTTATATGTAACCTAACAAGATTATTTTTATTAACCTGAAGGCACCATGTTTTTCCTTCTTGATTCTAAATAAGGAACTTAGAAAATACATTATGCTTAGAAAATGTACTAAACCACTTATTTGATAGTATTTTGTTATAGTGGGATGGTGACAAGTCACTCTTGAGAAGGACATGCTTCTAATCATGGTGTCATTATGAGATCTGCGTCCTTGCTGTACTGTTGGTTTGGGACTGTAACAGCGTGACAGCCTTGTTCTCATTCCCTGTCTGCAGGCTCTTTTGACTCACACTGGATAGTCTGGTGAAGTCACATCACCTGTCTCTACCACTAGAGTACTGGAGCCAAATTAAAAGTGATAGCTTGAACCTAGTGAAGTACACCAAGCAATAACACCAGATCAGAAGTCTGGGGGCTTGGGTTTTCCAGACTCACCGCACTGTTGATCACTTTGATAATACTGGTTTTGAAGCTACACTTTCCTCATCAGTGGATTGGATGACATTGTACCTGACCCACTTCCCAGGCTTCTGGTAGAGCTCCAAAATAATGCATTACAAGATACCCGCAGTTTCCCTAAGGAGGCTCCCTTTGTCACTCTCAGTGGTTGTCAGGGCTGTTGCTGTGCCTTGGTGAGTCTAACTTCCTCTTTACACTCAGGTGAAGGTGCTTGCTATATGGTCTGTCATTTGCGAGTTGTCCAGACTGTTAATTCCTACTCCTCCCTCCACGTGCTTGCCTCGTGAGACTATAGATTGTCCGCATAATGCTACAGAGGAAGGAACTTGTCTACTGTTCTGTCCCTCTTTCCAGTAACTCCATGAGGTATGAGCTTATGACTGTGGCTATTTAATCACATTTCCATCCCTAGTTTATTGCCTATGGTGGATTCTTTACAGAGACCTTTAATGGGAGTTTATGAAGCACCATACACAAGTAAACAGAATCACAGGAAAAACCCACCTGCCCTCTCGTTGCTGTAGAGACTTCATTGTCCTGGCTTATAAACAAACTTCGGTGATGATTATTATGCAGCATGGTCATATAGATTTGCCATGTAAAAAGTCACTTCTATCTAGGGACTGGAGCAATGGCTTAGCAGTTAAGAAAGAGTGATTGTTGCTCTTCCACAGGACCCAAATTCAGTTCCCAGTGCCCACAACAGGAACTCCAGCTCCAGAAGACTCTGATGCCTCTGACCTCCTTGGGCACCTGTACACAGATGTGCAGATGAGCGTACATGCACACACTCTTGAACACACACTGGAAGACACACACACACACTGGAACACACACACACACTGGAACACACACACACACTGGAACACACACACACACACACACACACACACACACACACCACAGTTTAAATAATTTTCATGAAAAAAATTACCTCCTTGGGCATCTGTACTCACATGTGCATGTGGGTGCATGCACACACTCACATGCACACACAGAATTATAAATAATTTTAATTTTCATAAAAAAATACCAATATCACGGGGCAATGATGGTACACTCCTTTAATCCCAGCACTTAGGAGGCAGAAGCAGGTGGGTCTCTATGAGTTCAAGGCCAGCCTGGTCTACAGAGTGAGTTCCAGGATAGCCAGAGAAACCCTGTCTCAAAAAACCAAAATAAATAATAATAAAAATAATAATGATAATAACAATAATAAAACCAAAGCAAAACAAAAAAACTCACCTACATCAAAATTGACTCTTACTTGAAATAGCTTTTCTTTGACTTTCCATTTGGGATTGGTGATTACTGTCTCATCATGGCATCTTAACTGATAAGAATTGTGTCTTTATACTGGAAAGTCTGTCTTCCAGTGTACCTGTTTGGACTTTCCCAAAAGAACTTTAAACACACACCATACACAGAAGTGCAGGGGGAGCTCAGAGAGTAGGGAGTTGGGGAGGCTCATGTGGCTGGCCTCAGATTCACTCTGTGGCTGAGACAAATGTGAACTTCGGAGCCTTCTGCCTCTGCTTCCAGGGTGCTGAGAGCACAGATGTTTGCCAGCATGTCGTTTGTGCAGAGTTAGGGATTGAACCCTGGTTTCTGTGCATGCTAGACCAGCACTCTGCCTACTGAGCTGCATCCCCAGCCCTGAGCCCACACTTTAAACCAGGCTAGTCCATGTTTGAAATTATATTTGGTTGTTTTTATTGCATGGAACTTTCCCTTAAATGATGGTAAATCTGGACTCCGCTAGTGCTGACTCCTAGCACAGCTTGTTTCTGTTGGGGAGGGTGGGGGTGCCTCCGTTCTGAAAAATTGCCCTGTCTTTCTTCCCCTTGACGGCACAGCAGGGAGAGCAGAGCACACTGGTTACTGAGCAGCTTAACGCAGACACAAATCTTGATCCGTATGCCGTGCATGTGACCCAGGAAAATAGCACTCATTGGTCCAAACTATACATTTATGAACATGATGACTTAGGTCTGCAGGTATTTTCATTATAAATTCATGCAAATTTAATCTAGCCCGTAGAAATCAACATTAGAAGCTTGAAATGAACTAATACATTCTGATATGCTTGTTGGCAAGAACTCTTTATGTCATGCAAAATAGCTCTCCAAAGCTTTCTTCTCTCATACCAGGCTTTCTTTCCTCGTTAGCTGGAGTTATAGTATTTAAATCCTCCATTAGGCTTCTGCTGATTATGAGGTGGCTGCTTCCACTTCTGTACTGTATTTTAAGTTCTGTTTTGCTATGCAGATACATTTGTGCAGCTAAAGAAAATAATGTTTAGGAGTTTCCTATGCAGTTAAATATAGATAAGATATTTAGGCAGACGGTAAGTGAATTTTATTAAATCAGGAAAGCATTTTAAGCAAAAGGCATGCTGCGGCATGTGGTGATGAAGAGAAGGGTGGCATGTCAAATTCCATTGTGGAATTCAGCTTGCCATCAACCGAAAGAACTTGTCATCAATACCCACTTTCAGAGATTGATAATGAAGCTGCTTGTAATGTTCTGCTTCTGAGATTCTGTATACATCCTTTATTAATAGACTATTTAGGTTTTCTCAAGCTTTAGAGACTATAAAGAAGGAGATTGTGTCATTACTGGATTCATGTCTATCTAGTTCTACAGCATTTTCCATGAGTAATAATTAAGTTAAGCTGGATATTGTATTTGAGATGATAAAATTTAGTAGGTCTCTTCCCCAGGCAGTGATTCCCATGTGAAGGCTGAAATCATCTCTGGGATGTTAAAGTTCTGAGATCAGAAATAATTCAAATGTAAGCTGCCTGGGGTTGGGTCTTTTGTACCTGACATTAAGTGGCTGAGAGGTACAAGTGTTTCTCCGGGTGTGACCTCTGTTCAAGGGTTATGTTAAATGTTTCCTGGAAAGAGAATTACATGGTCACCTATGCTGAAGCTGCACCACATTCTTGTCTTATCTAACTCATCACAGATTGGTCAAGTTCACTTTCTTCTTTAGAAGCCTTTGCTTCAAAAATTTTAGGTGCATAAAGACCCAAGATCAAACTGAACTCTTGATGGATTGTCCATCTTTATGTCAATCATGTGATCTTCATCCCTGATAACATTTTAACCTGTGGAATCCACTTCATATGATAATCAGGAGAAACTTCAGTTTCCCATTACTGTTGTTATGTTTATTTCTTTACCCTTAATATGTTTGTTTACATGTATGTGTATATAAACATTCTGTAGATAGCATGCAATTGACACTTGCTTTTTTAAAAAAATTCAACATGGTAATCTCTGTAAATTAAGAGATGTGTTCATATCATGCATATTTAATATGGCTGCTGATACTGCCAGATTGGAAACTATCATCTTGTTATTAGTTTTCCATGTGTTTGTCAGATATATATATATCCATTCTACTCCTTTTCTTGGGAAATCAGATATGATGCTCTGTTGGATTATCTTATTGGATGCTGTCACATTTATAACACAAGTCTTTAGCTTTTTTTGAAGCTCATTTTCAACTGCTATTGTACTAATGACTTACAGTCAAGAATCATACAACATACTTCCATTTTTCCTCAAGACTAGCTGTAAGACAAATTGCTAAACGGTCTTATTAATAAAAACCCAGAGCCAGATATTGGGCTGAAAAACTGAGAGATCAGAGGAATAGGACAAGCCACAGACAATCTCACCTCACTGACACCTCAGTCTCCAAAGAGACCTACTTCCTGTCTACCCACGCCTATATGCCTTTCTGTTTTGCCATCTCATTTCCTCTCTGCCCAGCTACATCATTTCCTCTTCCTGCCCAGCTCTGTCACTTCCTGTCTGTCTGTACAGACCTCCAGACCTCTATGGTTAGTGCTGGGATTAAAGATATGTACCACCATGCCTGGCTCTGTTCCCAGTGTGGCCTTGAACTCACAGAGATCCAGACAGATCTCTGCCTCCTGAGTGATAGGATTAAAGGCATGTGCTACCATTGCCTGACCTTTATGTTTACTATAATGGCTGGCTTTTTTCTCTATTCCTCAGATAAACTTTATTATGGTACACAATATTTTGGGGGACACAATACGTCACCACAACTGGCATGCTATTTTGTCATACATTTTCTTTTTCTGTATGTAGCTCAGCTCATTTCAGCTGTTATAAGAATGTGCCTGAGACTGGGTAATCTGCAGTGTATGTTGATGCATTGGTTGTTGACAGGGAACTGGGAAATCCAACATCAGGTGCTGTCGTCTACTTATGGCCTCCTCAGTGCCTTGGAGGTAATGTAGCCGATTTTATCCAAAGCCCAAACATTCCATTTCTGAATACTGTTAAAATGTCAATCAAATTTCAACATGAACTGTGGAGGGGAAACTTGATATATTTGGTGGTACACACCTTTGATCCCAACTCTCAGGAGACAGAGGCAGGTGGATCCCTGTGAGTTCAAAACAAACCTAGTCTAGGGCAGCCAAGGCTATATAGTGAGTCTCTGTCTCAATAATAACAATAACAATGATGACAATAATAATACCACCACAGGATAGATGGTTCTTTTTGCTTTAAAGAGTTGTCTCTGATGGAAATTTAATAAATATGACTGTATTTATCTACAGTTACCCTTTTGGATGTTCATCATTCCTTTGTTTAGAGAGAAATTTGTATCTGAAGTCATTTTTGTTCCATTTAAGAAGTTTCTTTAGTGTTTCTATATTACTCTACAAACCCCTGAAGTTTCTCTTCCAAATTCTTTTTCAAAAATATTTTTAGAGAAAATAAAGACTTCTAGGACCCTTTTCTCCCATCATATCAAAGATCTTTTCCCCCACACCCCACCTATTCCTTGAATTTTTCAGATGGGAAAACTTCAAGTGTCTCCTTCATCCCTTTACATGTGTTTTCTTTGACTGCATTCAAGACTTTCTCGTTACCCATTAGTTTTCAGCAGTGTGATTATGACTTATCCTTGAGTTACTTGTTTTGCTTGGAACTCATTGAGTTTTGTTGAGCTGTCTTTCTAGTTTTAATGAGATGGAGATTTCTCTCCATTTTCAACCATTTTCCACACCTCCTCTGTCTCCTCTGCTTAGACATGCTCCTAAGACAGACATTGTAACTCTGAACTTGTAGAACTTGTAACACTGTCATAGCTCCCCCCCCCTTGCTGTGATAAACTAATTCTGACAGAAGTAACTGTAACTTATGGGGAAAAGGATTTGCTCTGGCTCACAGTTCATGGTACACTTCTTATGATATGGGGGAGGGGGTTGTCAAAGCAGCTGGCACTTGAAGCTGCTGGTTACACCACAGCCATAATGAAACAGCAGAAGAAGGAATTCATGCTTGCTCATTTCTCCATTTTATAGTCTCCTCTCCTGCTTTTTGCATGCCTGGTAATTTTTGACTGTGTGCCAGACTTTGTAAGCATGACCTTCCTGGGTGCTGGCCATTTTCATTTCCCTATAATCTTGAGCTACTTGGGAGCAGTATGACTTAACTAATCTTACCATACCTTGCTTTTGAGCTTTGCCAAGTGGAACAAACTAGGGTTAACTTTTTTTCCCCTTCTGTTGTAGCAAAAATCTTTCTGATTACTCTCTCCTGAAATTTTCCTTTCAGACTGTTAGTAACTGTTGGGACTGTTCCTGCCCCTCTGTGAGCTGTAGATATTTTCATGATAGGTCCTTCCCGGTGACTCCAAGTTTCCTGACATGTGTGCACAGACCATCCCTCAGCAGATACTGAAGATGTATACTGACCTCAGCATTCTTCCTGGGCAACCTCCTTCCCTCTCCTACTGCTCTGTCAGACCCAGCTCTGTGGCATCTCTGGGTCCCCCAGCTACCTTCTTTCAACTCAGACTCTGCCTTGGATTCCCTCTTTCTCTGAACCATAGCCAGGACCAATCGCAGGGCTCAGCTCCTCTGTTTTTCCATCTCTGTGGCTCATTCTCCTGCACTGTTGATGACCAATGTCTTGTTTGACTTGTTTCTTTGCATTCCCCTTCCCCCGCCGACCCCCTTTTTGTTTGTTTCTTAGTTTGGGTTTGACTTGGTTTGGTTTAATTGTTTCAGGCAAGATACTGGATGTTGAGAATATCTTTCCAGCCTGTCTAAGTCTCTTTATATGCCAGACACATGGTCACACACTGGGCACAGACTATCAATTAGGTTATAAAACATGCTTTCAACCTATAGATTCTGTAGGAAAGCCATCAAAGATGAATAATGTGCAGCTTTTCCCGTGATCCCATAAGCATTCGAGCCCTCCCTGGTTCAATGCAGACTTACCTGCCTATGACATATCAGAGTAAATTTTAGCTCTGAAACATGGGCAAAATGGATTTTTCCAAGCTGGGTAATGCTTTACCCATGTACCCCTGCATTTCCTGTAATGCTCTGCCTATGTACCCCTAGATTTCCTAGGTCCTATTTTCTACCTGCAGCAGATATCTGTAGGTGAAAAGAGTGAACATTCTGAGCCTTTTGCTGTACTAAGCCACAAAAGAAATACATTCTACATTCGACTAGAGCAGATGGCGATGAAAAATGTAAAAAGCTTGGCTCCGCCAGTGCCCCCCACAAAGTCGAAAAAAAAAAAACCCCACAGTTAAAAAGCAATCTGAGTTTGGGAGAAGCTATGCTATTGGACCACTTTTAGGTCTAGCAATATGTAACTAGGGATGATGTCATTTGGCTTTTTAAACTTCCTTTTAATTTAAATAATACATCCAGAGGTGTATCCAAGCAGTTGCAGACTTTCTCTTCCTTCTCTCCTCGGTCTCCACCCCTGATACATTCTTGAGTAAGCATGTGCTTGGATCCCTCAAGCATAGTGATCATTTTTTTTCCTGACCAGTGGAGCCAGTCATTATTTATTATATTTTCTTCTCACCCCTTCTCATGCTCCTGGTGGGAACAGCGCCATGGCTGCTGGCTAGAAAATTAGCCTAGGGAGCATCTTCTGTTGGTCTCTTTCCTCATTATACTAGTAAAAAAAAATTTAACTGTGGTGTTCTCTATCCCTGCGTGTGTGTGTGTGTGTGTGTGTGTGTGTGTGTGTGTGTGTGTATTTGCACACAGGTTGGAAGCACACTGTAGGGGCTAATGGTGCGCAATTCTGTGATGGCTTTCTCACACATTTTACTCTTTCTCTGCAGAGTGGCTGGGGAAGGACGGTTGCTCACACACCGCAGCAGCTCTGCATTATGAGCTCTGCTCCTGGCTGGATGTGCCATCTCACTGTCCCCGCCTGCTTGTTTTCTGGCTGGATGTGCTATTGTTTCATACATCGTCAGGGGGCTGCCCCAGGTACCTGGGATGCTCAGGAGATACGACACTTAACTTGCCATGTGATAGCAAAGACTTCTGCTTATTTCTGTGGCCGCTTTTCCTGCCAGTCTCTGTGGGAGCCCCAGATATCCAAGCTGATAGGAAAAGCTGAAAACCACACAACCTCACCAAGGCTTTTAAGAATTTTTGCTTATGGATGTTTTTAAGTGAGCAGAGACGACCGTGAACTACAATCTGCACGCGCTCTTTTATTTGTTTAAGTGCCCTTATTACTTTAAGACTGTTGTGGGCCACAGTTCCATCATTCCAGGAGCTTTTAGCTGGTGGCATTGTTAGTCCCATGCAGTTAGTTCAAGAGGGGTGACTAATAGTTTCTCAACAGGACTGGAGGCAGGGGCTGGATCTCAGACCATTCTTGGCGACTCTGCTCAGTCGGGCTCACTGCTCTCACTTGCAGACAGCTCCTCCTGACTGAGTGTTTGATAAAGACGAAAGAACTGTTTATTTGGGGGATGAGTTTTTGACCCAAGCCCAAAGTGGAGCCTTTTTCTTTTGTCCTGGTCCAGCTGATTTCAGAGTTGAGGAGTTTAAATGTCTAAATGAGGAGATTCAATATCTAAAAATGCTAATCCTATTATTTTTATCCAAAAAGAAAATACTCATCTAAAGTTGGAGAAAAAAAAAGGATGATTGGATAAACACAGAAAATACTACTGTAAAGGGTTGGTTTTGGTGTTTCATGTTGGAAAACACCATTCTCTATAATCTGCCATTGGATTAAGAAAAACATAAGGGGCATACACTTATCTTTTCAGTTTGTGGGTTTTCTTTCCTTTTTTTTTTTTTTTTGTGGAGATAGGGCACTATTAGGTAACCCTGGCTGGCTTTGAACTCATAGTGATCCTCCTGCCTCAGAGCCCCCTGAGTACCAGGATAACCATACCTGACCATAGTCTGGTTTTTGGAAGAGTTGTTGCAATAGTGACTAGAGATTCAGAATGTAGGGTTAATTCAACTTTGGTAGAAAAAAAGCACTACATTTTTCACTGAGCCTTGCAGTATCTACTTAACTGACTATCTGAGTATTTAGCTTTATTATGTTTTCAAGTTGTTTAAATAAGACTCTGTAATTAGGACCAAGTGAGTAAGACAGTTACTAGAAGAGACACTACAGTTACTGTGTATTTGTATCTCATTAATGAGCCTTCAGATTAACATCACTGATTTGTTTCGGGGGATGTCGCCATAGACAGCAAAAGCCTTATTTTCAGCTCCTGGGCAAAGTATGTGCAACCCTTAACTTAATGGAAAGCAATGTCTTCCACTGGAGACATGTGTGAACACTGGTCCTGTCTTAGGCTGGCCCCGTGACTGCATGTGGGAAGTTAACCTTAGTCTGGACTGTTCCAGGGCATGTGGTGGCATATCTCAAGGAGTGGGGGGACGCAGGACTGAGCAAGAGACATTTGCAGAGCGCATCTCCCACATCCCAGCTACGCTCGGGGAGGCCATGTCACCCTGTGGCGTGTGATGCCGCTCCAAACCATTTGCAAGAGATAATCTAAATGTCAAGTTGTGGGTGTCATGGGGCACTGCACATGTTGAGACAAACCAGAGTGTGAGGAAACTTAGAGTGAAGTTGGTTTTGAAGGTTCTGCAAAAAGTCAGCCCTAGTCACTAGGCACCCAGGAAATCGCGCAATCCATTTCATAAGGAGCTCAGCCTCAACCGCAGGAGAATAATAGGTGTTTATACATTTCTCCAAAACAGGTCTTTATTCAATGAGCATTTTCTTGAGGGTCTTCTTGGAGGCACACCCTAGACTTTCTAGATGGAACAGTGAACTACGTAAGTGCTGGGTGTTGGTTCCTAGCACCTGGCCAGAGCATCCTCAGGAAGGACAGCTTCATTCCACTCACAGTTCCAGATCACAGTAGCTGGTAACTTTGCATCTGCAGTCAGGAAGCCAAGGAAGTCCCTGCGCCAGCAGAACGTGCTGCCCAGCCTGAGGGTCTTTCCACTCCAATTATCGTAATCTAGAAACTTTCTCACAAACACATCCAGAGGTTTATTTACAGGGCGGTTAAAATTTTAGCAAATTTACAACCAAGATTAGCCATCACTCCCTGCTCTCACAGAACCCTGCTTCTCCAGGGGACAGAGACCTCTGAGAGGGTAACATCAAAGAGAACCAGTCCTTTCTAGTCCAATTCCCATCCTTCCTGATCATCATAGCCTGTCCATTGTCATTCTTACCCTTGGAAGCACCATCAAAGCTGTATTAGTTTGGACAACTCTGTCAGAGTCATGATTGACATACAGCTAAGACTCATCACAAGATCTGAACCGGAGGCTCATCAAGTAGGGTCCTCTCCTCTCTTCAATTTGCTCCCTAAGCCACAGAGCCCAGGCTAAAGTTTACCCAGGTGAACCGGGAACCAAGAAAGCAATGTCGGAATATTGCAGGAGGTAATTTGTATCATTGGTGGTTGTTTGCTTGTTTTGGAAACAAGATTTTAACATGGACTGATCTATAAGTCACTGTGCAGGCTATACTGACCTCTAATTTACTGCAGTCCTCCTGCCTCATCATGCTGGGTGCTGGGATTACAAGTACATGCCAGCATACCTGCCTCAAGACGTCATTTTTTAATAAAAGACTAGGAGGAGGATCATGGGAGCCAGTCTGAGAGTCCAAACTTTTTTTTTCCTACTTATCAGCTGGAGGACTGCGAATACTTAACCTCCTTGTTCTTCCACATCCTCTGCTGTAGAGAATGGCGTTTGCCTCAGTGGGCTCTGCTAGGAGGGAAAAGAAATCTGTAGGTAACGCTTGGAGAATTGCTTGTAGTTTGTGACACTCCAATTCCTCACATGTCAGAAAAACACTAAGAATCCTGCACCTTTCTAGATTGCCAGGCATCGGGGCACGTGATCTTAAGTGGTTACTTCCCTACAAGACAGAATGCTGAGGAAACAGGCCCAGAGAACAATAGATAGTCAGCATTTCTGTGATGGCAGAGCCAGAATTCTGAGAAGTGAGCTTAAAAGCTGAGCACGGCCTAGGGGTGACCTACTCCTGGAGGGGGAAGTGGTCCCCCTCGGTCAGGAACTCCTTGCTTCCACCCCACCTCCAGCCAGCCATTCACCCTCCACTTACTGGAGCACACCAGCCCTTGGAGGTTCAGTACCAAGAGATGACAGCACCATTGCTTGGTCCTCTCCCTCTCAGGACAGGACTTAAAAGCAGGTTTTCCACAGCAGGTGCCATGCTATTTACCTCTCATACCATGCTGCCTATGAAAATATGAGTGTCTCCTTGGGGGCCTTCAGGGGCAGATGACTCAGACACCAACCAGCTCCCTTCCAGGTCCTGTCTCTGCTGTCCTGGTCTCTGTGAGTAGCTGGCACCGGGGTGGCTAAATGGTCACGATAACAATGCATACCTTGCAACCTAGATGTCAGATACCGCAGCTGCCCACAGGGGAGGAGGCTGGGTACACAGAGCTCTGCCCTCCTCCATCTTGGGCCTCTCTCTGTTTGAATCACAGCGGCAGCGCTCTGAGCAAAGAAAGGAGCCGCTCGCTCGCTGCAGCAGCTACTGGCCCGCTCCCCCACCTTTCTGATGACCACTGGGATAATTCAAAGAGAAAGAGTAAAAACGCACCCCAAGGTATGGAGAGGGAAGGCGTTTCATCCTGCATGAGGGCTGTGCGTGCTCTGCAACAAACTCCCCTCTCACTGCTTCGGCTGCTCGCCTGCACCTTGCTCGCATGACCCAAAAGGACCAGCCCTGCTCACGGGGCATCGCCCAGGAGCTCGCGCAAGACGCTCTTCTTTTATCATGTCACAGGATGGCACACTGTGGTTGGTCCCCACTGTATTTTGCAAGATGCTGATATTCCAATGATGTTATTAAAAAGTGGCACCTTTCGCCACACTGTGAGAAAAATCCTTCCGATGGGGGCAAGGAGACCGCGATACATTTTCCCCAAGGAGCTCACTTCAGGCACAGCATTTGATGTATGGTGACATCTATCCCCACACGGTGATGCATGCCACACACACATGTGCGCACACATACACGCACACATCCCACGAAACACATTTCCTAGTGAGAGAGGTAAGAGAAGGTAAGGGACTTGTTCAAGGTCACACAGAGGGACAACAAGTCAAGTCATTAACACAGGGGCAGGAGGCAGTCGGCCTGCGCTTTTTGGTGCTTTGTCTGTCCTGACCTCTGACCACCCACCACCTCACCTCCTTTTCAGCTAGATAAATGTGTAAGGTATGCTAGAAATGCCGCTCCAGTGCAGTGCATCACTTACGAAACACAGCTTTTAGCTAACAGGAATGCTGCTAAATCTTACTCCCTGTGGGTATTGTCAATCCAGACTCGGTGCTTTTCATGTTGGCTTTTGGGAGCTGGTGCAGGATCAGGTCACCGTCACATCCGTATCTGTGTGCTCAGGAAAGCCTAGCATGAAGAGGCCCAAGGGTTTCCTTCCCCTTCCAGCTCCACTCTTCTGACCAGGGCCTCAAGTCATTGTTCTCTCTCTCTCTCTCTCTCTCTCTCTCTCTCTCTCTCTCTCTCTCTCTCTCTCTCTCTCTCACACACACACACACACACACACACACACACACACACACACACACACACCACCCCCAGCTTCATCAGTAGACTGTAAATTACAAGAAGAAGAAGAAGCCAGGAGCTTCAGTGTTGGGTTCAAATCCTGACTCTGGTTGTGTTCTGCTCTGCAGGACAAGTTATTGAATTTCTCTGAGTCTTTCTAAGATGGGAAAGTAAAACTCATTTATCTGGCTTATGGGGAAGGTGAAATGAGACCCCAGTTAAAGATTCTAGCAGAGCAACTGGCCTGAGGGAGGAGACTCGGATGTTAATCTCTCCCTCTTTGGCATTCCATGTCCCACACTCCAACCTGGGGAGGGAGCTTAATGACCGATAGATAGTTCTTGCATATCCAATACCTGAAACTATGTCTACTAAATTATAGGAACTCAACAAATATTAGGGCTATAATGACCCAATTATAATGACCCAAACTAGATTAAGAAAGTGAAAGTTAATTTGCTTAGTTTCAAGGATTAATGTGAGGTACCACTCACAAACCCAGCTTTCTAAGGAGGAACAACAGAGCTCATTTACTGGTTGTTCATTTTGGAACAATTAAGTGATAATTTGTACATTTAACTCATAGCTTGGCTTGAGATGATTCAAACCTAAGAGCAATTCTCTTCTCTCAAAACAAATTTGAATTATCATTTGGCCCAAGTCCACACTGCAACCATCAGTGTCACAGTGGGAATTCTCACGGAGAAGTAAATACTTGAGGAAATTCCCTAGCACTGGAACAACAGGCTGAGTAGAACTGCCTCATCCTTTAAGGCCAAGCTTTAAAGAACTGTCAAACTAAGCTGTCTAATTGTTCTGGTCTTCAGCTAGCCTGTCTTGGGTAGAAAAGGGAAACTGATCTCAAAGGTTAAGGAAGGTGCAAACCAGAGAACCCACCCACGCCCTGACTGGAATTGCACTGGGTCGCACGAGGAACAGTACGTTGTTACAAAGTCCTCATTTTTATGTGGCTTTCCTGACATTTTTGGAAAGTTGTTCTGCTTGGGTTTGTTTTTAATGGATTTGACTACATATGTGCCATTTTTCAAAAGTCAGATTCATTTCCTAAAGTTATCAAACAGAATTCTTTCTATTAAGTTGATCTCTAAATTAGTTTCATGTATCCTTAAAATATTAAAATACACACACATACCCCATACACATCACACACACCCACAACACCCCCACACCCCCCCACACACACCATATACCACACCCCCCACACACGACACCCCCACATACCCCACATACCACACCCCCATACACACCCCACATAACACACACACACACACACACACACACACACACACACACACCATCCTAGGTCAAACTGAAGCCAAAGGGCCAGAGGCAGAACACAGAATAGCGAAGGGAAATGTTCTACAGCTTCAAGAACTATGTTCGAATATTTTCTTTCTCCTGCTCCCTGAAAAATTAATAAACAGACAATCCCCAAACTTCAAACCATAATACCCTGCCCTGGGAATTGCACCATCTTGGTTGCTTAAAAATGAGCAGACTGGGGAATGCTGCATCAGCATATCTTTTCAAGTATATTTTTCTGCTGAAAATTAACCAACAACCCTCCAGTCATGTATGGCCTGGTAAATGAATGAGAATTAAGAAGTTAAATCTGTCTTTAAAAGTATGTGTTGGGGGGCGGGGGGGGATGCACTTAAATGTAGGTACCTAAGGAGGCCAGAAGAGAGTGTGGATCCCCTGCAGTTGGAATTATAGGTAGGTGGTTATGAACCACTCATTGGGGGTGCTGGGAGTTGAACTTGGGTCTTCTGTAGGAGCAGTACGCATTCTTAACCACTGAGTCATCTCTTGAGACAGGGCCATGGTGAAAAGGTATAACTTAGCAGAAAACTGTAAGATGAAAAGCCTCCTCCATCTTCACAAGCTGCATCTGCCTGGCACAGGTGTTTTCCTCCTGTCTAGACACCGTGGAACTGAGTATGGAGATCCCTAAAAAAAACTGCAGTTAAATCTACAGCCGAGCGAGCTGTGACACTCCAGGGCACATGCCAGGGAGTTCAACTCAACACACCCAGAGACACCGGCACACAAATGTTTACTGTAGCACTGTTCACTATAGTCTCAGAGTTGTTCTAGATTAGCAAGGGATGGACAAAGAAAATGTAGCCCATCCACACGGGAGAAAAATAAAGTCATCATTTGCCAGAAAATGGACGCAACTGGAGATGGTCACGTTCAGCAAACTAAGCCAATGAGAGGAATGCAAATACATTTTTTTTTTTTTTTGGTTTTTCGAGACAGGGTTTCTCTGTGTAGCTTTGCGCCTTTCCTGGAACTCACTTGGTAGCCCAGGCTGGCCTCGAACTCACAGAGATCCGCCTGCCTCCCGAGTGCTGGGATTAAAGGCGTGGCAAATACATTTTTTTCTTTCTAATGTTTCTTTGATTTTATATAGACAAAAATTATATATATGATATACATTTAGTGTACATTTTATTTATATATTATGTCTGTTAAGCTAGAAGCAAAACTGGTCAGGAGGCTAAGCGTACTAATGGGAGGGGGTGGGGTGATCAGAGGCAGGGTAGGAGGGTGTGAGAGGGACTATGCAATTATTCCCAAGGTATAAGATATACTTTTATAATGCAGTACTGTGTATGAGTCTATACAATGAAAAATGAAAATACAAAAACTAAAAGGAAAACAGAAATACATATATATTAAAAGTGTGACTTCAGAGGGTTGGTGGCAGAATGTGGAAAAGACGTGTGTTTTGTTCTTCTGTCCAGAGAACGGCCACAAATATAAACATCCTTGCCCCTCCTGTCTCCTCTTATTCGGGGATGTAATCAGATGTGAGTGTCTGGGCCAGGTGGTCCCCAGTCTCCCCACACCCACACGTGTGAGTGCATGTGTGTCTTAGACCCTGGGTGAGAGCAAATGTTGACGTCACAAGCTGTGTGACTCTAGGTCACCTGCCTTAACTGCTATACCTCCACAGTAGCCATTGCTACCTCAGGCTTGTGGGAGGTTATGTTGACATATCAAAGTGTGCAAACAGGGCCTGAGTGAGGGAACCAACCCCTCCTCCATAGAGAGAGGAATCATCACAGCGAGGTCTGCCTGCTCTGAAGTGTCATGATTTCCTTTATTTTGAGAGCGTATAGTCTCCACTGGGCATCTCCTCCAGTCCCACATATACATATGGTTTAATGTGGCAGAGAAAATGAGACTATACATTTTTTCCCAAGCTGCTCTTTCCCCTAAAGCACTAGTGTTTCACGGGTGTAAGCACCTTTCCCCAAAGCTTTCAAAACTTGGGGGTCGGCCACTAGTTAGTTCTCTCTTGTGCTGAGGGGCCGGGTTTTGTGTGTGGGGGGGGGGGGGGGGGGGGGGGGGGGGGGGGGGGGAGGGAGAACGTGGGCTGCTTCAGAGTGATGAGTTTAAATCTGGGTTGCACTGTATTTTCAGAATCTTCCAACACAAAAAGAAAGACTTGGCTTCAGAAGGGATCATGACTGGCCAGCTGATCTGTTAAATAATATGCCAAATGCTGGGGAAGTAACGAGGAGGAGAAAATTACATTCACACTTCTTTATTGGTGCCATTAACAGCGTTTTGTCGTCCAAATGATGAAGCCAGTGCCATCTCCCCAAAAGCATCACGCCACAAGACCACCTGGAGCCTTGTCTAACCCTTCACCCCTGTGTCTCAGCATCTCCCTCCGCTCCTGGGCTGGGGGAGGCAAAGGGGCACAGATGTGGGCTCCGACACAGAAGCCAAAGGAAGGAGCCACTTTCCATAAGAGGCCCTCATTTGCATAGCAGTGTTACCAGCTCGGCGGCGAGCTGCCCCTCCCACTCTGCTGGGAGACCCTTCTAGGGGCCCGGGAAGCAGCCCCACCCACTCGGTCGCCAGCCCTCTATTGTGTGTGCTGCTTTCCTGCTGAGACCGGAAGGGCAGTCTTAACCTCCCTCCTGCTTTTTCCTAACACGAGGGCCTCTTCCCTGTGTCGGGGGAGCAGCCAGCACTCAACCCTCGGCCTCTGAGTCTCAGTACCAATCTTTCTCTCTCCTTCCCGCTCTCCATTTGAAGCTAGAATTTCCTTTTGTTTCAACAGTGCATGGAGACCTTACTTCTAAGAACAGGACAAAGGCTTTGGTAAAACACAAACTGAGCTGTGCACCCTACTGACCTAGAGCATCCACAGGAGAGCCCCGCCTACACATCCATCAGTCCACTGCTGCCTCTTCACAGTTCCTGGCCCCTTTCCTATAACGTATTACCATAAGTTATTTGTCATTTTTGGTGTATTTATGTTTCATGCACTAAAATGTTGGTGGCCATTTCTTATCCGCCTTTTCTCTTTTGGGATGGGTGGGGTGGGGTGGGGCAAATGATATTTTAAACTACCACCAATGACATCTATTCTATTTGCAGGACTTGACTGTGGCAAGAAAATATTCTTCTGAGGAAAAACAACGCTGGTCTGGATTGCTCCTTTAGCCCAGGTCCAAAACTGAATGGACAGGACGAAAGCAGTCGATGCAATGTGAGTGGTGGTGACCCTTCACGGTAGGGTCTGGGGATCGTTTGTTAGTGCAGTGTAACTTAGCAGAGACTGATCCCGATCCTGGGCGTGTTTGGCACTGAGCTCCACTAGACTGTGCACATCATAAAGTCAGGGCAGCATCTGTTTCATCTCTTGCTCTTTACTCAGCGTCTGGCAAATGACTTGGAGGACTGAACCACTCAACAAATATTTATTGAATCAATATGCCTTGAAAGGGGCAGGAGCTGGTATTTGAAGGCTACCTGTTCATCATGCTGAGTGATTAACCTTCTGTACAGCCACTCCACTCTCACTCTCCATCCCACAACAGACCCCCACATGTACTTCTCTTCTCTCCCAGGGGACACTTAAGTTTGTCACTCCTTTTAATATATATTCAGTAACTGTGTAAGGTTTAGTTCCTAGGAGAAAATTCCCTTTATAATTATTTAGTTTCCATGGGGGGGAAAACACCACAAAGAATTCTCTTAAAATAAAGGGTTCTTTAAAATGTCTTCTTTCTAATAATGGATAGCTCGTCCCCAGATGTCTAAGGAACTTAAAAGATCCTATTGCATCTGTGAGCATGTCTCTTCCCAGAAGCTGAAATCAAGCACACACATTGAAGGAAGGTGCAACTGGATACATCTTGAAAACATAACGTACCAGTTTTCTCTGATGCAGAAGTTTGTGGGGTTTTCTCCCCCTGCATATTTATTCCTAACCTTCTCCACTTTGGTGAAAGATTCTGAATCACAGAGGTGTAAGGGGTGCATGGACAGAACGACCTGTTCCTTCCCTCCTTCGAGGCTCCTGGTTGGACCTTGTCTTTGGGAAGGGGAGCACAGACAATATCCTAATTCTATTGGTGTCTCCAGCTCCTACTCCAGTCAGGGGCTCACCAAATAAAGCTTGAATGGTTCTGTAGAAATCAATGAGACTGTGGGATTGTAAGGACCATCTGGGGTGCCTTCTTTGCATATTTCAGAGAATTCTAAATGAAATAGAGAGTGAGTTGAGCACCAGCACACAGCCCACACTCCCTTCTTAGGCCTTGCCCACATTCAGAGCTTCCTCCCAACTTCCTCTTCCTAAACGCTTGCATCCTACTGAGCAAGCAGCTGATAGAGTAGGCAGAGAGACAGAAAGGAGCACATTCTAGGGTTGGCTCTTCAGTGTTGTACGTGATTCTGCATAAGGACCTTCACCACCCCGAACCATGTTTTGTTTGATCGATGAACTGGTAGTCCCAAATGCCCCCGAGACCTTTTCTTACTGATATCCCATGACTTTTCTTTGAAATGGCCCAGATCTGGAAAGACTTTGTTTCTCCTCCCAACTTCCTGCCCAGTCTTTAGAGTTATATGTGAGTCATATGCACACTAGACCAATTAGCTGCGTAATTGTTCCTGAATAAAAGATAATACCTAATTAGAGAATGTCTGGGTTCACACCAGGGCAATTACCCCCCAAATGGAATATCTGCTCCAAGGTGAACACAGCATAATTGTTTTGAGCTCACCTCTCCCTTGGACCCCCTCTGCCTACACCAGGAGAAGCCTGCTGTAGGATTAGCCCTAGTCTTTCTCCTGGACCTTAGTATCTTTGCCATGTGGTTACATTCATTTCCACCGCTGGCTCCTAAGCCACAGTGTCACTATGTCCTGCTGCCAGCCACTCCCCAGACCTCGCCATGCAGCTTTTATACATTTGGTGGTAATCTCCTTGACACAGGGCCAGACCTATACCATGAATAAAATCATCACCCCAGGGCTGGGGGTCAGCTCGGTTGGTGTAGTGCTTATCATGAATGCATGAGGGCTTGGTTTGATCTCCAGAATCCACATAACAAAACAAAACACTGTGGTGTGGTGGTACTCATGTGAAATCCTAGCACAGGGAGGTGGAGACAGGAAGATCCCTGGGGCTCACTGGCCAGCCAGTCTATTCTAATCAGTGGATGCTGGGGTGTGCAAGATACTAGCTATCTCAAAAAAGCAAGGTGGACAGCATCTGAAAAAACGACACCTAAGGTTGACCTCGGGCCTGTACATGCTGAAAAATAAAAAGAAGTGAAAAGTCATGAACTAACTAAAAATGCATCCAGGAAATTAGACGGCTTGCTTTCTATCGCCGTTAGATAGCAGCATTTGTTTTCCACAGATCTGGCAACTTTTGTTTCTCTCTGGAATTCAGAGATGGATAAGTAAGAGGGGACTGCTAATACCAAAATCTGCATACTTAGATGACTTCCAGTGCCCCCAGCACCCCCAAATGAGCTGCATTTAACAGAGCATGAACGGGCCGAGTGGTGAGAATTGTCTCCCTCCACGTTCGTTATGTGACTCCTACATATTTAAACTTGAGCATATTTTTACCGTTTGAGGTAATTGGCCTGTTTTAAATAACAGGCAGCACAGAGACACTACGACGATCTGTCTTCTTTCCTTCTGCCACTGCTCAGTGTTTCTTGGCATGCTCTCAGCCCCAAGACACCCAGCCACAGGGCACTGTACAATAATATATCACCTTTGGCCTCCTCACAGCCTGAGCCAGAGATTTAACACTTGGGCTAGCAGCAGGGAAAGGGGCTGTGCTTCTGCAGGAGGCCCAGTTCGGGGATGAGGGAGGGTAAGAAAGGTGCCAGGCAGCAGTCCATCAGAGTGGACCAGGATTCCATCTCTCAGCAGCAGGCTCATTATATGCAAAGCCCTGCTCTGCCAGCACTCCCCAGCTGTGTGTTCAGTTCCTGTTAGCCACAGTCATTTCAGCTGTAAAATGGTAACATACCTATCTCACATTGTGTGGGAAAACACAGAACAAGCACAAGGTGAAGGATCTTACAATGTTCCCAGTACACAGAAATACACAGTAAATGTTGGCCATGATTAGCAGAAGGATTATGAACAGCCTGGAGTATGAATTTCACTCATCTTGCTACCAGCTAAATGTGTAAATTTGGAAAATGTCCTCACTGCTTAAGACACTGCAGCCAGCACAGGAAAAAAAAAAAAAAAAAAAAAAGCTGTGATATGAAATGGATCATTGAATCTACTCTGAGAAAAAAGGTAAAGAAATAATAGGATAAACAGGTAGATCACTGAATCTACACTGAAAAGAAAAGGGGGAAGATATAAAAATGACAAAAGGTAGACCACTGAATCTATTATGAAAAGAAAAGAGAGAGAATATGGTTATGATAAGATAAAAAGGGAGATTATGAAATTACTTTTAAAAAGGAACTACTTGTTTTAAATA